>CAKJTD010000046.1:0-22584 GCA_917499995.1 Ichneumon xanthorius | reverse complement strand
AGGCCAACTATCAACTCCACACGTCACTACTCTATTCACGATAAAGCTCATAACGTCAGATTATTATAAGAGAAAGATCAAAAGTGTGAGGAGTGAGGAAAAAAATTTAAAAAGGCTTCGATATCCCTGGTATCGAAGCCTTTTTTCTGGCTTCTGGTTCCTGGTGGACACCGGGTGTGGCTCTCTTCTTCTTCTTCTTTAAAGAGAAGCTCAGTCAAACAAAATATAATTACGAGGTTGTTATTTTTCCACACATTTAGAAAAACTATGTGGACAAATGGTTTCAAATTATGCGAGGACAGTAATTGAAAGTTAAATTTATTCTTCAGCGGTTTGTTGCATTAAGATTAACGGTTGAAGTCCTGGAATGTCCTTGAATTTCACGTAATGTCCTTGAATTTTTTATTTTACCGAAAATTTTAGTTCGTTTAAAAATGTATATTTAGTTTAGTAAATGTTTTTGTCTTTTTTTTAAATGAACTGCCACGTATTTCGACGTATTTTTTTACGCTGAATAGGAATCCACTGGGATTTTTGGGGCTAAAGTACAGTGAGACATTGAATGTCTTAATTTTATGCACGAAAAATCGTATTTTTGGGATTTAAATGGAAAATATAGGGTTGCTAGTAAAATAATTGTTACATTCGTGATCAGCGGGAAAAAATACCTGGAATATAGCCTTGAAATAAAAAAAATCGATTGAACAACGATTTTTCCATTTTTTAGCAATTTTTGGAAAAACGTCAACTGTCGCGATTTTTAATGGTCGATATTTCGGCTCCCAACAGAGCTAGGAAAAATCCGGTGTGCCCATCGTGTTCTACGGGAAAAAGTACATAAAATAGAGCCTTGTGCAAAGTTTTACAATCGTTTTATCGTCCCGTTCGAGGACGTTGAAAAACGTGAAAAATGGATTGGAAAGGGATATATTCAAGGCAGCCTTGGCATTTTTTATGAAATATTTTTTGCCCGTATGAAATGTTCTTTTCCGTTTATAAAATTAACTGCGATGTATTCCAACGTATTTTCATGCGTTGAACATGAATCTGCTGGCCTTTTTGTGCGGAAGTGTAGTGGGATATTTGTATCTTAGATTTTAGGCACAGAAAACAGTTTGTTCTAATGTGAAATCGCTCTTTTGGGATTAATATCTAAAATATTGGGTTTGGAGCAAAATGAACGTCATATTCGTATTCAAGGGGCCGCAATGTTTTAATAAAGTGACGCTTCTCGGCGTAACTTTTCGGGGGATATGCGTTTTGGGAGTTAATTTTTCGGGGTATATACGTTTTGGTGTACGTTTTGGTGTGCGTGCGTGCGTGCGTGCGTGCGTGCGTGCGTGCGTGCGTGCGTGCGTGCGTGCGTGTGTGTGTGTGTAAGATGTAGTACATGCTGAAAGACGTTTCATTCTGAGGTGAGCTTCAACCGATATTCTCCGGATAAAATTCGATTAATTTTTGCGAATATCCTTTCGGCTGCATTGAAATTAAAGATAAAAAAGATAAAGAGAAAGTTGGTTTTATGCTTTTTTTTAAGGTCAACAAATATTTGAAGCTTTGTAAAACAGTAAAGGAAAAAAGCTATTGTATTATTATTTAATGAAAAAAATGCAAGTATTTAGATTCTCTGAAACGTTTAACTTTATTTACCATTCCCGCGAGTATCTTGCCGGCGAGTATCGTTATCATCGACTCTCGAGGCGCATTTCGGGACGTAAAATGCGGCACTAACGGGCCCTTCTTGCTGCGACGAATATAGCGAGAGTTACGAGACCCAGAGAGACATAGGGCCAAAAACGCTTCGGAACGTCTAAGGTATTTTCTACTCTAGTTGGAATCGCGAAACATCGAATCAGGATAGACACGCTTCATCGTACGACTCTCGAAAACTATTTTATTCCACGGTAGCTTAAGGGCATACACGTATTTAAAATGTTATCCAAAGACCGCACATTTTTTATAACTGGAAGCTCAAGATTCACCGCTGTTGCTTCTAGTGTAAGGAATTTACATTTGTTGTGATCCTCTTCCTGGGGGGGGGGGGGGGGGGGGAGAATCTTCTTTTCGAAATCAACTGACGCCCTTAAGTGACAGTGGCTTAGCGTTAAATCGGCCTACATCGTTGCCCGGTGTACTAAACGTTTCTAAATGAATCGTTAATCGTTAACTGTTCGCATAACACGCCCGTCTCGCTTATAAAGTAGTGGTGGCTGATGTACATACACATCCAACTGTCCAAATCGTTGGCTATGAACCTACGAAGAATTGCCTTTGAGTTAAACTCGGATGCCTCCCTCTGTTTTTGGCGCTATTTCTCCGTTAGCTTCACTGCCCGATGCGAACAATAAACTCTCGGGGTTTCTGGGAGCTCAGGGCTTTATTGCCAACTCGCTGGTAGTGAAACATACGCGGGCTGCGTTACGTTCCCTCGTTTCATTTCCCTTTCCTCTACTACTAGCACGCTTCTTATTTTGTACTGGCACGGTGTTCTTCGGGGGCTGCGGCCTCAGAACACGAAATAAACGCTTCTATCTATCTATCTATCTACTGTCAATTCTTGTCTTGTACGCACACTATCACTACTGTACGGTAAATACATTTTTTTTCTCTCATCGAGCACGCAGCGATCCCTTTGTTCTCCATGCGAGGACAACGGGAGAGGGACACATGTAACAACGACTAAATAGGTCGACTCGACTCTCTCCGGATACCTTCCAGATATTTTCAATTTTTCCATCTTTTGTCGAGTCACTCTTGGGTGTTTCTACACACTGCTACATGCATATCCTATATACAGCTATTCTATATAGCTCCGAGGGTCGATAATTCCGGGCGAAAAGTTAATTGCCACTCTCAGACTTTAGTGACCCTTTGACGAAAACAAAAAAATGATTTAGTGGGATCAAACCCCTTTTTTGAGAGACCAATGAGGTTTTAAAACGAGTTTTCTATTTAGCAGTTGTTTTAACTGCTGGAGGATGACATCCGGTTATGTCGTGTCACGTTGTAAAGGGTGGGATACAATTTTTATGATTTTATTGCACGGATTGGGTGAAAAAGTACATTGGATATTTTTTCGTCTTCTTGGCTTTCAATTGTTTCTCTGATAGTATATAAACGGTGCGAGAGGCTTCGCGAAACCGGCCTACCGTTTCGAATAATCGTAAAGTGTGATAATGAAATTTAATCGAGCTGAGGCTTAACGACCTTTCTCGTTGCGTTGTCCATTGCCGTGCCTGGCCAGCAGCCTATGATCCAAAGTTCGCTCTTCGTACTTTAATGGACAATTACTCGACAGAAAGAGAGAGGGAGAGAGAGAGAGAGAGTGAGAGAGAGAGAGAGAGAGAGAGAGTGAGAGAGAGAGAGAGAGAGAGAGATAGAGAGTGCTTTAAAACATATGCCGCGGACACCTCGGGGCCCCGAACCCAAAAACGATGATGCACCATTATTATCGCCGACACGTCATTAACTCCGGCTCGGAAACGGTCGCCTCACTTTCACTATTCGTATCAGGTTTTAACGCCAAACGAAGGTCCTAAACCGAAAACGGTGGGCTGCAAGGCCTGCATAGCCGCGATAAAATGTTGTTTAGTCGGTTTAATTCTACACCAATGATGCAGACGGACAGCCGAACCCTTTAAAATTCTCTGGTTCGAGTCCAACTGCTATAACGATTATACAATGTTACGATTGTAACGGTACGAGAGAACGACCGTTTGTTTTGCTCCATCTTTTACTACGTACAGACGACAGAGCTTCTCAACTGGAATGGGCATTCATACCGAAAGGCAACATTTTTTTATAAATTGACCTCATTTAATTTTTTAAGCGACGAAGCATCCAAAGAATCAAGCAAATCAGCGCCGAATAACGCTGTTGCCTATCTTTTCTTCGTAGTACTTGAAAAATATCAAAGGAAAAGAGTCTTAACCCGAGGCGTCAATTAGTGACAACCTTCGAAACGTCAAAGTGTAGAAAGATCGGGAATCCCTTGGATCACTCAGATTCGCGATATACTATGATCTATATATATATATATATATATATATACCGCTCCAGTGTGTACCCATTGCATCCCTACTCGCAGATTCGGGTTTCATCGGCAAGGTTTAAAGGTTTAAATGCGCCTATTCCTCCTCTTATTCGAAGCTTCCGCATGTATTTGCAGCCCTGCCTAGTATACCACGAGAGCGAAGAGACGAAAACTACAGAAAGGGAATGACAGGGTGCGGAGTATTAAAAAAAAAAAAAAAAAAAAGAAGAGAGAGAACCCCAGCATTTGCGGCTCTGATACTTCTGTCCTTTCTGCTGTATAGCAGCAACGATGGTTCCGCGCCACACACTGTTGGTTGCGATTCCGGCGCTCGTAGAGAGAACCAGCGGCAGCACAATGGAGCAGAAAACAAGAGGAGGCTCGAAACATCAAAGTACCGGAAGTTATGGGGGATGGAGAACTCGGCGCATCCGGCACAGACTGATAATCATCTGAACGAAATACTTTGTAATCGTTAATTACGAGCGTCGTGCTCGCGCGGCATTCGCCTCTTTATTCCTTTTTTTTTTTAAATTCTCTCTTGTATATGGTTTTCGCTTTGAGATGCGCCATTTTCGCTGGGACCATTCGGTTTTGCGAGCGGGGCCACCGGAACTTTTCGAGTGGAAGGTTCAGTACTGCCGGTTGAATGAAAATTAGAAGTGGTATGCTGTGGGTATTTTCTTACTTATCGCCCATGTGCCAATAATAGTACTCGCGCGCGCGATCTGACGTCCTGACGCAAGCCAGACACGGCGATTTCAAAGAGTTTTGACTCATTTGGCAAGTCAATCGTAAACAAATGTCGAAATTGGTCATATTATATTCCACATAATTGAGCACTTTACATATTCGAGCGCACGTTAAATAAATTTAAAAACGGCAAATATGAAATTAGTAAAGAGTCTTGGATAATATCTTTTGAAAATTTGACAAGCGCTGTAAAATATTTTCTGAGATGAACGTTGTCATGAGTACGGGAAACTCTGATCCGGTCCGACGATACTAAAATTTATCTACAGGAAACTCTTTTGTGGCTCGAGGGTGACAGGAAAATGCGAAAACTATCTCGTACCCGAGTATACTTTATAGGCAACGTCACGCTACATAGCGTCGAAATCACCGGCGTCAATTTCAGACGGATAATATAATACTCTCCACTCTTTCTTTTCACATACTGTCAAAACGTGTTCGTCCCATTTTCGCTCGTATACATAGAAATAGTTAATTGACCGTCAATTTTTTTTCCCTCGTCATCTTTTTTCCGGCGTGCATGCCGCGACAATCCGTTTCTCGCGCGCTTCATTTACCACGGCTGTGATACAGTCGAGCTGTCGGAAGAGCGTCGAAAGAAAAGTTTTCAACTCCCCCGTCGAGGCAGCCTCCTGGACGGGGGTGAAAATGATGTCGAACTCGTCGATGATACTCGGTGAAATTTTGGCGAAATCTCTCGACGCCTCATTTGAGCCTCGTTCGCAAGCGGAAGCGGCAGTCAACAAAAAAAAAAAAAAAAAAGTTCTTACGAACAAACGTGTGCACGCCGGGAAAACAGCCGGGTTTCAGCGACTCGAATGCATGCCTGATGAATTTCCATCGTCGATAATGCTGTCATATCGGTCGCTTCTCAACGACCATAATGAAAAATCATTTCTTTCACTAGATTTTCACCGTTGTAAATTTAAAAGCATGCGGGTATATATTGTCATTCTGAATCGAAAGTACAACCTCTAATAAATCGTCTAGTACCGAGACTTTCACATAAAAATTTAAGACACTCGTGGTCAAATTTGTACTCGTAAATTCTAGATTTCCAGATTTTTTTTTTAGTAGAAGTTTTTTTAGTAGATATGTATACAGAAAATAGAGATCCTTCGTTTTGGCTCGTGCCGTGAACCGCACCAGGAAATAAACGTGAGTTATCATTATCATTGATAACTTATAACTCACAAGTGCGAGAGAGAGAGAAATTTCACTGGCGGCTTCATAGTTAGGAGTAAAATTCTTCGTTTACCCGCGTGTTAATAAGAACAACGGGAGAATGAGGGACATAGCCGCTGCTGCCTTCCCGGCTGAACATTATAAAATCTGAGGGACCGCAAAAACCGCAACACGCCGAGCTCTCTCGCGCGGTTTTATGCACTCTCGTCGAGGGTTCAAGTAGCAAGTTCAGTGGCCTTGATAGCAAGTTTCTACTGGTCTTCGAGCCGATTGTCGCGGTATCGCGGTTCCGGACTGCGTTCATCACGTTTTCTTACGAAACTCTATACCTACTATCGTACAATTTATTACATCGAATGTGCATTAATTATGTAAAAATATGAGATTGCGGAGAATTTTTTTAGAACAAAAATTTAACAAAAAGGTCTGTTGCAAATGGTATATCGTTAAACGTTCGTACCATATAACGATTACAATACGATTTTTCTAAAGTGCTGTCTCTAGTTACGAACCTCCAAACAGCCGCTGCGGTTATGAGTTTTAGATCTCTGGGCATCGATCGATCGCGATACGTACTATCATTAACTACTACAAGCTCAACGGTCGCGCACGAGTTACGCCGGTCACACTGACCAATGGCTATTATAATTGTTGTTATATTCTGCTGTACTGTATTTAAGAGATTTAAAAAATGTCAACTTTTGTCTGATATATAGTTTTTAAATCGAACGCTCCGACCTGTATGTCCCCGTCTAGTCGAAATCGATGAGTTGATGTACGCTAAGTTGAAGATTCGATCGGGCTTATTCCAGTCTGAAGACCGTCCACCGGCAACATCTATACGGGCCATTGTCTTCGTCTTCGCGCAATTAGCGTGGCCGGCAGGCCGAAGTGTACAGCGAATTATGCATCGAGCCGAGTTACGTTTAGGTGTGGGAGGGTAGGTACCTAGACTAGACGTGTCTAGTGCGCGTTAACGGGCGTCAGGTGGCTCGAGACGAACCATCAACGAGCGTTCCAGACTTGTCCCGTATTCAATAGCGATCCTCCTATCACGACATAGTTCGACTACGCCTACCTATTACGAGTCAGACTGGCCAGAGACGTGACACGAATAATTCCGATACTATGTAGGTATAGTAGTCGCAGAAAACAGTACAGAGAAAACAGGCGAAACGATGGTTGAGCTATTAAAAAGGAGAGTTTAAAATAAATGATAATACATTAAAATTCTATTTGATAAAATGTTTTTATTAATTTCACAAACTTGTCTACCATTGTCGCAAAATCTGCGCCATAACTGAGAGTATACTGTATTGGGTATTTGCGGTCTCAATACAAATGTGTAGTGTGCGTACCTACTGTGCGACTATAAACGATAGACAGCCCGCAACGCGTACCGAACACACACACGTCCGTGAATTAGTACTCGAGCATTTGCCCCGGGGTTATTACGTCATAACTGTAGGAGCACCTGGAGGCAATAGTTGGGGCACGTAGCGACGAGACCTGTCATCCGATTTATTGAGCGTCTGGTTCGATCGGGAGTACCGTCGAGCCAGACGACCAGACGAATTTGGTGCTTTGGCCCAATCCAAAGCCGAATCGCTTGAATACCGTATATACCCCCGATAACCGGATTCTCTATGTTGAACATCCGATTTTACGAGAGAGACGCGCATACGGCTAGCGAGAGGACAAATATAATGTAGGTGGCGGCGGCTGTATCTAGAATATATCTCTCTGTGGCTTCGGCTGTAGAAATTTATTGCCACTCGGGACTCGGTGCCGACGACAGACAGATATATATTCATTACGTTAAATGAAGCTTCATTTATATATTATAAAAAATTTTGCGAAACCATGTCGGATTTACGATGTCATTCGACTAGTCGAAGATAGAAAACGAAAATAACATAGTTGTCTCATCGGTATTTGCAATTAAGGACTTTGACCATGTAGTACATTACATAATGCGTAATGAAACAAGATTCATTAAATTTACCGAGTAGATTTTATACTTTTATCGTAGCTGCAAATTCTCTGCTTTTCCCTGCCGCTAGCTGATTAAATGTAAAGCGGAAGGTAGTGGGTAGGTGGGTAGCCCCGGTTGCGTTTCTCCGGAGATACGCCGTAAAGAAAGAGACCTCGGTGAACCATAAAATATTAAATGTATTAGATTTATAAGACTCCTTCTCGTCTCTTCGCTCCTCTCTTCGCTCCTCTCTTCGCTCCTCTCTTCGCTCCTCTCTTCGCTCCTCTCTTCGCTCCTCTCTTCGCTCCTCTCTTCGGTGGTGTCTCGCCCGCGATGCTGTATGCATTCGTCTGTGTGTTGCGAGTTTTAGAAAGAGAGTAGACAAAAACGGCTATGATACTGACAAAGACAGGGATAAGAGCATAAACGTATTTACTCTGGCTCAGCATAATATCGTGAGCTTTATAACCAATAAAAGTTACAGCTGACACTTCTGTTCCATCGGGCTGATGCGTCAATGCTTTAGTCGTCGTGGTGGTGGTACATACTAACCGGGCTGTCTTCGTTCGCGACCGACCAACGTTCAGACACGCCGTAATATATCTCGCCTCGAGACATTTCGTCATTAACGTCAGGGACAGGCTGTAATAATTATTTCATACATCTCAACTTAATGCCATCGATAGTACCGGTGTCGTTGATAGAGAGTGAATATTAATTGACGAAACGAGAAATTCGGGGGGCATTAGCGGTAACGAAAGTATTTTTTCTACATAAAATTGATTCATAAAATTCAATTAACAACATCGATTGTACAATTTATTTCGCCGTTTGATTCAACAGTAACAATTTCGATAGACGGGTGTCCCCTAAACGCTGGATATAGTAAATTGAACTATATTACTATCACTGCAATACTGTTTAGCAAGAACGTTGGCGAAGCCCGAAGAACAACCATATATCGTCGAACAATAAAGATTTTTATTAAAAGATAAACCCGCTCACAACCATGACAATTGTCGTACAGTAGTTATGTCCGGGCTCGTCGCAATTAGAAGTAGATACTTGCTCAGTTGATATCTTCATTGGATACGTCTCGCCGTAACGCGCGAACTCGACGCGAAGAGTTTTATCGTCCACCGGAGGCTCAGCAAGAAGACCAAGTGAAAGTAAAGAAGAAGAGGAAACGATCTAGGAATACGATAGGAGACAGAGAAATTTCCGATGAAATTTCGTATCGAGCTAAGCTTCTATCGGAATGCGAGACGACGCGCCCGTTAAAATTACGAGCTTATCCTCACGCGTCCCACCCCGCGTGTTTGTACGAGAAAATACGTTCCACCCAGCAAACCGGAAGTTCGAGTCGTCTATGTCGACGACTCTTTTCCCGACAATGTAACATCAGTAGCATCTTCGAATCTTTACCCCGACAACACAACTACTACTAGGTACTGAAACTACTGTTACCCGATACGGGTTTTAACTCCACTGGGGTATCCGTCCGGACGTGATTCGGATCGGGTTTTACGCTACTTTTATTGCTCCGAATCAATCATACGGAATAAAAGTAACGAGAACTACGCAGCGGGAGAAGATGGTAACAGTTGTAGTTATACTACCCACTGGATTTCACTTCAACTGGATCGTAAGGATTGAAGTTAACGTTTCATGAAGGAGGTACATACTGTTTATTAGATGTACGTTTGCGCATTATGTATTTTCTCATTTTACGCTGTCATTTTTCAAAGTCATATTGTCAAGTGTGGCTAAAAAAACAACAACAACAACAACAAGCAAAATTGCAATATAAATGTGTATTTTTTATTTTTAGAAGCAGTGCAAAAAAAAAAATCGTTGGCAACACTGTCTACCGCGAAATTTCCCTTGCGAATTGAACGATGTTTAATCGAGACATTCCTCTCGCCCTATCCAAGTAATTATAACTTCTTACCTGAATGACGAACGATAATATTGTTGGTAATGATGAATGGCTGTTGGCTGTACACACAGGGGCTTGCCAAGGATCGTGTATGGGTAGGGTTGAGAATCTCATCCCCAAATTCGTAGCGGCGTGAAAAGGCGTCGAGATGCGATAGCGAACAAGCACGGAAGAGACGAGAGTGGGACCACCCCCGGGTTTTCGCTTCATCGTGGCGTTGAAGGGGTTGCGCGATAAAGCCTTCGAGAGTCGGTCGGGTTAACGGGCGAGGAAATCGGCGCGTTGTACTAGATGCATACACATAGAGCTCGATAGAGAGTCCTACCGAAGGTTCTATATACATATACGAAGAAGATAGGGCAACAGGAAAGCGCGAACGCGTGCGGTGATGAACGGTCGCCACCGCCCGTATAAATTAACTTCCCCGTGACAGTTAGATTAATTGTTCGTTACCGAGCGCTCGACCAAACTATATCTGTATCGTATACATACACAAAAGCATCTATCTATCTCTCGCCGTCTATGCTCTTTCGCTTCTGTTTTCGTGGGATTGAAATTATCGATCGATTCTCTGGTTCCATCAACCCGACATTTAATACAACAATAAACTCGCACCCCCTTTGTAACAATAAACACACCGCTTACACGTTATGTAAACTACGCGAAACGGGAATGGAGGCATCAAATTCCTACGTACGGCGTCATTATACACAGTCACCTCCCGACTTGTTTTGCGAGGGGATATATAGATTTTTTTTCCTTCATTGAAACTGCGTGCGGAAGACTTGAAATCATTTCCAAGGGCAACCTCTTTCCGATCTTGTTTCTTCCTCAGTTACAGATGGAACGTGCTCGCGGTTATGCGGATTCTTCCCTCCGTGTCACGATTCTCGTTGTCCTTCCTGCGGCCATACGCAGTACGACACTAATGACAACACGGAAGAATCTCTGCGGCTCAGCCCCTATCATAATTCGCAGATTCTGCTTTACTCTAGTCAGAACGCAGATACTTGGTTTGGGCGTTGTCACGAGTCTTTCCTCTTCAGAATTTTCTATCTCTCTCTCTCTTTCACTCGAGGACTGTTGACACAATGCGGGTGCCTTACCCCAGCCCCAACATGCAACAGCAGCAGATTCGTGACCAAGACCTACCAATATCAATGGACGAAATAAATGGCGGATTTTCTACGTTCAATTTTGGGCCAATACATATCCTGTGCTTGAGTCTATATGTTACGCCGCGTCGTTCGATCGTGACGGGATCAAAGAGAAAGCTCTGGCCCTAATGATTGTCTCCGTGTCGTCCAATCTCCTATACGCACCGTGCGACGCTGTTGCATATTGTCTCGCCATGTCATCTAATCTATGTCGAATTAGGCCGCGTTGGCCGAATTCATGTCACATGAAAGCATTCATGTGGATTCTAATTTTCATAGGTATCTGCTAGGCCCTAAAGGATTCATATTAGTCGTGTTCGCTTTTTTAAAAATTCAATTGCTAATTATTTTGCGGATATCCTAAACAAAATAATGGTGATTTTAATAATTTGCTGTATTGCCGAAGAACATTTAATTGGAATGATTATTTAATTTTAAAATCCGATTATCTTTTTATCGCCGAACGCGGTAATTGTTAATCAACGATTTAACTTGCGGTTTAATTTGCGCTTGAACTTAATGGTAGACTTCATGATGACGGTCATGATAATAAACATGCGAAAAAGAATGGAAATCCCGAGTGCACCTGAATAATGAATCCCGATCGTGATTGGATGAAGATAATAATTCCACAATTATTATATTATTCATTATTAGTAAAACGGACCAGATGGGACAGGAGCGATGATTGAGTGTCGACACCAATTTCATTGGGAATTTCGAAATTACGAACTCTCTATACCATCGCACATGAGTGCGTAACCCTTTATATCATCTCGCGCTTGTCGGCATCGACCAAATTTAGCGCGAAACAAAAAACGAATGATCTACAGAACCAGAGATGCAGTGGAAAAGCTGCAAAGGAGTGAATGTCGAAGAGTACCGGTGTCTACATAGTCAAACATTTTAACTAACCTGCAGCTCATAACCCCGTTATGACCTTGGTACCCAATTTCATTAATTATTTTCTTCTTTCTCACGGTACAAGACAAATATTGTTCAGACATTAAACTCATCCCGTATCCTTCAAACATATACCTTTTTTTTTTAACGTTTCCCTTTCCATCGTTTCTCTTTATCTTTATGTTATTGCAGTGCCGATGCGCGGATGCAACGTCTTCGGGATAAAATACAGAAAGGGATGAGCGTTAAGCCTGTCCAAGTGCCGAGGGGACGTTCCCTTTTCCTATCGGTTACCCTGGCGATGGTCACTTTTGTGTCGATTCACCGGCGACAACGCGCTCACTCCCCTGAAACGTCGATACTGCGTTCCCTTACCTCGGCGAATTTACTTCTTTCTTTTTTGTTCGTTCTCCATCGTGCAACCACCAGACGTAAAACCTCAAAGGAAGATTGGTACGAGAACGAGAGCTCCCTTTAGCCTTCAACTTTTATCCAGCACCAGCAAGAAGGCAAGAAAGAGAAACGGCACCCCTTGTTATGGTAGCGCAGCCTGGGGTGGCTTCTTTCAATGGATTTCTTTTTTTTTTCCTTGCGGTCTCGGTCTCTCTTTTACTCTTCTTCTTCCTCTTCTTCTTTCTCTCCTCCTCGATGCGACACGGTCTGACATCGACGAGTGTGAAAATAACAAGCTACGCCCCGGAACGTCTCTCACAAATTTATGTATGATATACCCGTTCATACATATATAATATGACATGCATGCACCGATGTAAGTTTTGAGAGAGAGAGACATTTTTTTGTACTCTTTACATACCCACACCAATAGAAAAATCAACTTGGAATTTTTTTTACAAACGTAGGAGAATGTTAAATTTTTTCTAGCTGAGCTAAAACGATAGCTGACAATTGGGTTATAAAAACGTTAAGTTATAATAATCAGGTGCATTATTCTTTCAGGTTTATTGCGGGGACTACGAGCTATTTTAAGTGAGCACAGTTAAATATTACACAAATTCCCGTCGTTTTATTTCCCCGTGACCAATTCTACTCGAATTGATTTTAATTTACAGTATATCGCTTGGCAACATTCTTGACGCAAACATTTGAGCCTTCCAGGCATTACACTAATTGATATTCTCACTTTATTGATTGGTATGCATTATTCACCTCTTGTAAATCCAAAATATCTCCTCCAATCGATTACAACAATCTAACACGTTACATTGCATTACAAAGTCTTATAATTTAACACGATTGAATAAATTGACACGTAAAATCCCACATGCGTTGATATTGAAAAAGGGAGAATTATAGTGAAAATTTATCCGCGAGAGTATCCGTGAGTACGTGTGTGAGGTTCGAAGATACACTTTATTATTATGTAGCTATTTCGAACTGCTGAATCCGTATGCGACACGGCGTCAGAACGCCAGATCGACCTTTGACAGTCACTTAAAAATTACACTGATAATGAAATTGAGCGTCCCCGCAGATTTCCACCCTCCCATCGAAACCCCGATTACAATTTCTGCGCCTTTGCACGGTACGTAGTATCGAGTACACCCGAAGCCAGACCTCGCAACAGATGCGTGAACAATGCCCGTAGCCCGCTAAAATGAATTTAAAGTTTTTGGGTTACTTGAGGGTGAGATTTAACGGTGAGTCAAAGCGAGACGCAGAAACACATACGAAAGGGTGACAGAAGCGAGGCTCGCACGTCGCGATGCCAATTATTACGAGTCGATCGTGCGTAACAGATATTGTTAGGATAGCGAACGGTTGTGGAAAAAGGGTTCAATGCTAACATTTACTGTGAGCTTACAATCATTTTTTTAAAAGTCACTTCTTTGAGACAACATTTTAGAAAATTTAAGAGATTGTGAATGATTCATTTAGACTTGTTGAAAAATAAAAATTCAACGTTATTATAATAAGTCATAAAAAACAATTCGAAACTCGTAGAGTAACGCAATAATAACTTTTAGCACCTTCTGTATATTATTAACAATGCAAATATTTCTCGACTTGATTCCCTTCTACTCTCATTCCCCGCAGGATTTACTCGAAATGTTCTTCTTATCCCCCCCCCCCCCCTCCCCGTAAAATGCTTTTAGCCGAGAGTACGTTCTCTCTCTCTCTCTCTCTCTTTCTCTCTCTTTCTCTCTCTCTCTCTTTCTCTTTCGCGAGTGTTGGGTACATGGTGCGTGATATCTCCAAGTAGAATGGCGGATGTGCCCGGTATAGTACACAGATCTCCTCCTCCCAAGTACATAACAGTATAGATGCATCGTCGTGCACTAGACGCGAGAACGGCTATGAAACGTTACGATTTCCCCAACTTTCCGGGGAAGTTTGTCCTGTCCCATTTAACGCGGAAGATTTAACCCTTCCACTACGTACTTTACGATGCGTCGCATCCACACTTATACTCTATATATTCGCCTGTAGACATACCAAACGTATCACATGTATATCCATTTACCCGGGTAGGATTCTGCAGTAACTGGAAAATCGGCATGTAATCCAAAACACAATATCGGCCCGTGTCCGGTCGACGTAGGTAGCGAGAGCGAAGCCGAAAGTCTTTCGAACAATTTAAAAAATCTGCTTTGAAAATCTTATTTTTAATACGTTAGAGGGACTAAGCGTTATCTAGTAAGTCGGAAAAAAAATTTACAGAGAAAGTTTGTTCATTTTTTGAAACTTGAAACACTTTTTGTGCTCACACTTTCCGTCATTCTTTATGAATCTCTTGTGCCTAAGTTTATCTACGATGGGTTGTACCTGTATGTTGTACGAATAACGAAACAAGAACGCGACTAGTTGGTGAAAGGATGGTCGTCCAGAGGGGAATAAAAAGGAATAAGATGGAAGATAGGAACAGACACCGTTGAGCTTTAAACATGGTCCGTCATTCCGGCTCGTTTTAACATCCTCATATATTTACAGGAATAATCGACAACCGAGAAACGCCCGAGCAATTGTAGAATCTATGCAATCTTTGTACAGAAGCGAAACGGGGGAGAATCACCCGAGTGTTTCTAGGTCTGTATATTTATGCTTGTCTGCAAACGCGAAATTACGGTAGCGCTCTTTGGCAAACCTCTCACGAGTCATTTCGAGTGTTTTCGAAACTTTATTAACACCATCAAACCGCGAAAAGCCGTTTCCCAACGACAATTATAACAACAATTAATCGTCCTCGCTGTCCTCGAAATATGTACGCTGTGTCGTTCTGTCGCGATAATGTTTTCTTTTTTCGTTTTTATCATCTTCGGAGCTTGAACCCAAAATTAGACATTTCACAAGTTACCGAGACGTTATTTGTACTGTTCTTTGTACATTTTCTTTTCCTTTATAATATTTCCTCATATTATCAGATGGTTACTCCTGCTTTCTTCTTTATAAATATTTGTTGTTCCATTTCCACCGTATACCCTGTCGGGTTTTTACGGAACCCCATCCCGATTCCCCCCTAGTTCTCCCTATCCGCACTCAGCTAAGCTACCTAACTTCCAATGCGTCCGTAGCCGACTTTACTACATTGTACCGTATTTGCCGGGGACACGGGAAAACTACGGAAAACCCGTGCCGGTACAGACGGCCATATTCCACTGATCTACCGATATTTTTGCACTTGAGTAAAGTGCAGAAACATCAAAGTCTCAGAAGACAGCGCCTCCCGCTCAACGGTCGATGCGCCAGCTAGCGCACAGCTAAGCTGTCACCCATTCAAGTACTGACCGCGAACGAATCAGCTTGACTTGGGGGACCACCAGAGCCGTGCGCCAACCGCGCATCCACCGCTCTCGGTACCCGCTTTTTTAATTTTATTGGGTGTGGTTTGAGTTTGGATATAAAACGGTGTATTTTTATTTCGTTTCTCCAGGCATCCGAACGAGGCGATAAAGATCGCGGGACATTATACAGATTTGTCGATCGGATTGGTTTTACGATTTTTCTTCTTGCGTCGAACGTCGTATGAACCCCCTGTCTTCTCACTCGACCCGCTTTTTTGTCCCATTTTATTTATTTTTTTATTTCCATAATTTAATTGTCCCGAGTTTACGGGCGGGGGACTAGCTATGCAGCGTGTTTTCTGGCTGCTGCATGGATTATAATGTCGTGCGTGTGCCAGCGGAAAGTAAAACCTCTATAAACGGATACATATGCAGAGTCACGATTTTTATTGTTTATTAGCAATATTTTTGTTCATTCAGATCAAAAATAATTATTTATTCATCTCTAACAAATATTACAATCTCGTTCGCATCTGTTTTTATGTTGAACCGTGAGACCAATTAATCGCTAAATATCATTATACAGAAATTTATTTCCGATGTAAAACGAAGCTCTCTCTCCTCGAAGCGTGTAAGAGCGGAACGGGCGTATTCGCGTTTCGCATCGCTGATACGTAATTAAGTTTAGTTCGTCGTATAATACGGCACCTAATGATCGCAGCACGTGTTCCACGCACGGTTAATAAAAGTGAATGGTGAAAGAAGGACAGTGCGTATGACGGGGGAAAAAACTGAGGGGAATATACGTCAAAAGAGAAGCTCCAACCGGCCTAACGTAGCGTTGAAGAGTCGTCCCGTCGGTGTTGCAATAGACGGCGGTTTAACCCTAGTCCCGAGCCTTAACTCGTCACGCTGCGATGGTCGTCGTCATGGCTTACCAGGTGGTCGTGCGCCACCGGAAGTGGAATTCCGATGTCCCATGTACGATGCATCGTGCTCTCTTTCGCTGCACTTTTGAGCGCTTTAAAGAAATACATTTTTTTAAATGTCCTCCCTCTGTCGACACGCTCCTCCCCGTCAGCAATTATAAGAGCTTTCTCGCAAGCTTCACTATTCGCTTCGAGTTGTACACAAACGGTTGACCAGCACAAATTTAGAATTCAATTTAAGTGAAAACGAAAGAAAGAGACTAGACTGGACTAGAGCAAACATATATGTATTTCTTACTTAAAAAAACCATGTTAATGGATAATACTTTATTTTTTGTTTATCGTTAACGTTATTGGCTCTTCGTCGAAACCGTCATAGCCGCGGAATTTGTCGGGCCAAACGAGCGTAAATTTGTCAGTCCCGTTGTTCATCGATTCGCGTTTCGTTCGGTGATAGCAGACGAGAGAGGAGAGCCATTTGTTAATTCGTGGCTGGGGTAATTCGGCCGGCTATCGATGGGAATACGGTAAAGGGAGATAGATATATATATAGGAGGGAAATGGAAGGAGATACTTCGGCATTCGCGACGAAATTGCGTATTTATGCCGCGCATAATCCTCCCATTCACCGGGAAATAGCGTGGAATCCATCAATGCCCGAGCCTGTCCCTTGAATATAGCAGGCTCTCATTTTCCTACGTCAACAACGCACGGAGAGAGTCACACAAAGCCTTAAAAAAGAAAAATGAAAAAAAAAAAGAACGCGCGTGGACCTCCTCTCGGGTCGTCGCCAGTAGCCACGAGGAACAGTCCGGAAGGATATCGCTCAATTTTTTATCCTCTGCCCCCGAGGCAACGTTGGGAAATAGAACGAAGAGTCGAGATGAGTTTGTCGGTTCTTAGCGATACTTTTCCTTCTCTGTATTAGATTCTTTTCTCACTCATCGTTTTCTCTCGAGCTCCCGGTCACGGTAGAGTCGCTCGATGGACTCTGTCCAGTCGCCAGCGAGTTTTTCGGCCCCTCGTATTGAAATTCTAATGTGACCAGAAATCGGACGGACACTTGCATCTATCATTTTGGTAGAAGAAAGAAACGAAGAACGAAAGGGGAGTAGAGGAAATGGTGCGTACCGAAAAATGATAGTCGAATAAGCTGTGTTACGGATTCTACCGGGGAACAACCTAACGGAAGTTGACGCTCATTTCACGTCTACGAAGTTTGGCATACGAAATGAGTCGAGCGCGGCGTTTTCTGATCGATTTCGTAGTAGATAGTATGGAATTTTTTGTTTTTTAAACTAGGGATTAACTATGATTGATTTGTTTCCACATTGAACTCCGTTAAAGGAATTGGTGCTCGAAATAATTGTATAGCCGATAACAAATAACATATCAACGGTAGAGGCACTCCGCATCGAAGAATAAGGATTTCCTTTCAGTCAGTTGGGCAGGATACAGTCTGAATCGTCGAAGAAGAGCGAGGATCGTTTACGTCGTGCAATAAAGCCTGCTGCCATCAAGTAATGTCGAGAGCTTGCACGACGAGACCTTCTTTCTCGTATCACGACGACTCTTCCCTTTCTCATAGCACTTTTGTCTCGTCGTACTGTACGTATAGACGAGAGAATGAGCGAGCCGGAGAGCAATAGTCTATCTATATCTATACATGTATATCGAGCGGGCTCGCGAGACGGGGATGATTGCGAGAAATAAAAGTCGCAGGGTGTGACTGATGGTTTATCCAAGCGAGAGAGAAAGAAAGAACTCTACCGATTCGAGGGTGTTGGGATAAACGAGTGAGCTGGAAAAACACCGTACGATCCTCCTGACGGAAAATTGTGTAGGGGATGGATAAAACTATCGCTAGCTATAGCTAGCTGTAGCTAGCTATAGCTAGACCCTGCCTCGGTGGTTTCCCGTGATATTCGTTCGCGTATATCGTGCATATACGCACCAACTCCTACAGTCTTCTCCTTCGTCTTTTACTTCGCTTCGAACGAGTGACTGCCGGTGGCGAGCAGGAAATGTCCCACTCGTTACATTCCTGCCATTTCATTTCGCGCCTACGAACCATCTGATGCCGCCGTCGACTGCGACGATGTACTTGTTCCTCGTATACATATACATATGGCGAATGGATGTCGAGATACATCCGGCGCGGGAATTCAATTTTCTCGTTTATGGCACGCCCCAGTCTAGAGTCACGACGACAGTGCCCATCGATTATTCACTTGGGAATTTCGAGTACTCATTGTTCTGTCGTGTTTCGTGATATTTTATTCCAATTGTACTAATGATCCTTGTTCCTTTTCCGTTGCAATAAAGACCAATTTGGACTTTCCGTTTCCCGTCGTTGGATGTACTGCACTCGTACGTATGACTTTTCGGCGATGGGATACGTCCTCTTTTGTTGCTCACATGTTTCTCCGTTTGCAGTTTCAACGTCAAACGATCCTGCAATGTCACGCAAAATTGATGAAGAAAAAAAAAATAAAGCAATATTGTTGCTATTTTAGTTTCACTCGCGTTTGTATATCGTTCACAAAGGTCTGTTCACCGGGGCTTCAAAATGTGAACCGACAGTGACGAGTAAATTAGTTTGGTCGGAAGAAAAAAAAAAAAAAAAAAAAAAAAAAAAAATCGTCGCATGCGAGAAATGAAAAATTTCAAAGTTTAAAGAGGGACGAGAGCATTTTTTTACGTTAAGACCGTTTAGTGTCCCTCAAATTTTAGCTACGAAAAAAATTATTTAAAAAATCAATGTTTTTGCGCACCTAATAAATATAAAGGACCATTGCGCACGTTATTCATTTTAATTCGCGCAATTTTCCCGATGAACGGGAGCAGTATAGAGACAGAGAGAGAGAGGGACAGAGACAGGGAAAGGATCGTTCCCGTCGTGCTGGACTTGATCCGATAAAACGCGTTCGTGCGACCCCCTTGCACTGGCACGCGTTCGTGTTCCAACGATGGCCATCACTACCACCAGCAATGATATACGAATACGTGAATTCGTGTATACATAATTACTCCAGGCGTTTCGAAAGATAATATGCTAATTCGAACGACATTACCTTTTAATTATATGTGTGAATCCCTTCGTGGATGAGTTCTCGCGATGCGACGACGATGAGTAATCCATCTACATAATATTATTAAAAAATTAGGATAATTAATGCAATTTTTATTGCAATCAACGTTGAGATAAAAAGCTTTATATTCAACATTTTCGTTTTAATCGAGAGCAAAATGAATGAAACTTGCAATTCGTAAAAAATATCTAGATTTACTTGGCATATGTTGAATTTTGTTTTATATAGTCCGTAATTTCATGGTGAAACTGTCAAAGAACCGGTAAATCTGCGGGTATAACCAAGCCTCAACGATAAGCCAATAAAAAGTGTCTACTCGGAAAATTAGTTTCGTCGAAGCATTTTCCTCGCCGCGGCTTTTAATTGTTACCCACTAAAGTCGAGTACGCGAGCGGACTGCGCGACCATGTCTGGAGGGCGGTGCCGGAGATGAATGAAACAGGAGGTCCGTCGAAAGAAAGAACTGTTACAGTTTGGATAACAGCATCAGAAGAATATATATACCACCAACAGCTCGATTCCCGAAATAATAGTAGGAGATAAACCGAGAGACGTCATTATTTATGAGATAGCATAGCGAGAGAACGCAGAAGTGCCGGACGGGGAGTTTATGATCGTAGCCATTTAAAAACAAAGAAGTTCGTCTTTATAGCCCATCAATCTATCTCGTCTTGATTTACTCCGTTCTCTCCGACGAAACGAAAATTTCAAAATAATCACAATAACAATAATGATAAAGCCTCGTACAACATCGTCCCAATTATAAAAATAATTTATTCTATCTCGATCATCCGTGTGGCGTTTGAAGGTGGAGTTATTGTCTCACAAATGGTAGGATATGTATGTAACATACTCCTCGGAATTAAAAAAAAAAGTTTAAAATTGACATTTTCATATCGCATCCTCATCAAGTTGAGAATAGAAATTTTCATATGTCATAATTTTGCTTTATTCACAAAGCTTCCTCATAGAGGAAGCTTCGCGAATAAAGGAACATTATGAGAAAGCGATATGACAAATTAAATTTTCACCTTTTTGCGTTGACATTGAAAACCACATTGAAACGTGTGGCCAATTGAGGTTCAGCGCGAAAAAAAACACCGACGTTGCGCTTCACTTTGACGGATCTGTGCTCGGCGTGAAAAAAATATATGGAATTATGCGCGCTTGATTTTTTTTTTTTGGTACCTTCGATTTTTACTAAAGAAATCCAAAAAAATTGTAATAAATGAGGAAGCTATGTATAAATTACTTTGAAGCGTGTTTCATAAAATTCCACATCTCATAAAATTGAAACGGTCAAAAGATACCGTAAACTTACTGTAAACGATCACTAATTGAAATTTGGGTAATTCGTCGTTGTGAAAAAATCTATTTTGCACCACTCATGACGAGTCTCTACATTATTTTTACTCCTACAGCGACATTTAATGCATAAACTCGTGTCGGACATAATATACAAAGTTTACAAAAGGATACAAATATTTCGAAATGTCAGAAAATTAGATACGATTAGATACGATTAGATTCGCCAAATTTAATACCAAATATTGTACAGCAGTGTTAATGCATTCCTGTGTCAAATTTTAACTCGATACCTCAATTTTTAACTCGCATGAGACCGTTTTTAGTAATTAAAAAAAAAAAATGATAATCCAACAAAGTGTCGTCGCTCTGGTAGATTTTGAGCAAATTCAATACGAAAGGTTATTGATCAACATGTTATATTCGTATAAGTTAGAGATACCATAGACATTTTTCAAAAATTCAAAATCGCATTAAATCTCCAATTCGGCCGCGACCTTTATAAAAATGGCACTGAATGAAGAGACGTGAACAATCTACTAGTGGACCAAATTTCAACTGGCTATCTCAAACCGTTTCCAAGTTATAGTCGTTTGAAACGATGCAATTCTGTCGCACGCACGCACGCACGCACGCACGCACGCACGCACGCACGCACGCACGCACGCACGCACGCACGCACGCACGCACGCACGCACGCACGCACGCACGCACGTACGCACACACACACACACACACACACACACACACACACACACACACACACACACACACACACACACACACACACACACACACACACACACACACACACACACACACACACACACACACACACACACACACACACACACACACACAGTTAGACCATTTTAAGTATTCTGGCACCAAAATCTCGATTTTTCTTTTTTTTAATGAAAACGTAGCTTCCTCTATGAGGAAGCAAAAAAAAAAAATACTGCTGTGACCCAAATTTCGTGAATTACGGCCTATCAGCTTGTATCCCAGAAATGTTTTTTCGGTCAGGTTCTTTCATCCACCCTCTCGACTGCCCGCATTTGATCGCACGAAGGACCGGCAGTCACGCACGCATCCGTCTTACATACACTCAATAATACAAATAGTATATGTATAGTGCACAGACGGCATACAGTACAATCCACAAGTGAATATGTCTATCTCTTGACGTCTATATACTCACGCAACCCACCCACACGATCAACATGTTATATGCTTTTGTATGGTAGCAATAGTAGCTTGGATAAACGGCACGGTCTCTAAGATTCGAGCAATAATAACTCAACGTTGGCATATTTGGAAGCTTATACCTGCGAGGAGATGACAAATATGCGGATGTTCGGTTTTGCCCAGTCGATGATGTGCCCAGTGGCATTCGATCTCGATATATTTTTGGTAGACTGAGCGTGCTTAGACTCAAACACGAGACTACTATATTCGTCGATACTGATAGTCCCTCGTTGATGCATCAATACAAACCGATTTGTATCATTCAACTAATGTATTGTTTGAAATTTTTTTTATTCCCTAGTCTGATCAGAAATTTTATTTATCT
>CAKJTD010000045.1:29068-41348 GCA_917499995.1 Ichneumon xanthorius | reverse complement strand
TTACCGAATGATCAACCAAGAAGTAATTCGACGAAGGAGTAAAGTGACGGCTGAGTGTTATAATGTAATATTAGTGTCGAATAATGTGATATGACATTATACGGAGGATAATATTGGATGGTTGTGTCCTGGCGAGGACCGCACGTGGCGCGTCGCGACGTCGCACTGCGCTCGAGGCGAGGGCGCCGTGGCGCCCCCGCCGCCGGGGGTTGACGCTGGGGTACCGCCTCCAGTCGCGGCATCCTCTCGCGGTTTCTCTCTATCCCCCTTGGACCAATGTCGTTTACCCCTCATTCATAGACCATCCGTCTCTCTTCCACCTCCCTCGGATACGGCTATACGACGATATACCGTGTACACCAGAGCCGCGCATCGTAGCTATATGTATATATAGAGCCATCTCTCTCTACGTGTACAGCCTCCACTCGTAGGATCGGCGCACTCGTTCAATCGCCATCTTCGTCGCGCTCTTGGATTCCTCCCTCTTTCGCTCGGTAAGTTCTCTTCCCCATTTTGCCCGTCGCTCAACTCTCGCCGGTATGCCGTACGCCGATTACACGAACGTCGTACACAGAACGAAAACGATCCGAGAGCGGAACGAGAGCGGAACGAGAGCGGAACGAGAGCGGAACGAGAGCGGGACGAGAGCGGGACGAGAGCGGGACGAGAGCGGGACGAGAGCGGGACGAGAGCGGGACGAGAGCGGGACGAGAGCGGGACGAGAGCGGGACGAGAGCGGGACGAGAGCGTGACGAGAGCGGGACGAGAGCGGGACGAGAGCGGGACGAGAGCGGGACGAGAGCGGGACGAGAGCGGGACGAGAGCGGGACGAGAGCGGGACGAGAGCGGGCTGCACCGTTTATACCACACCCCCGCGTGCCCATGTTTCCTCTCCCTCTCCCTCTCTACCTACTTGGCGAACGACCGCGGGTATACGTACATTGCGTATATGAGAGAGAGAGAAAGAGAGAGAGAGAGAGAGAGCGAGGGAGCGAGCGAGAAGATCCCTATGGACCACTACGACGTCCCCACCCACGCGACGAGAAATCCACGTCCACCAGCCCCCTCATTCCACGGGCATACAATATATGGCGCAACGGACCAGAGTCTGCGCACCGCCGATCGATTCCCCTTCTACCTACGCGAGATTGGAGAGAGATACGAGTTTTTGAGGAGGGAATAAAAGCGAGATAGATGGAAATCGCCAACTCCGTCTTCGAGCACGACAACGGCAATGACGATGACGATAACGATGACGATGACGATAAGGAGCAAGACTTACTCTTCTTTTGCGAATCTTCGGGACTTGTTCGAGACTTGTCAAAAGATGCACGGAAGTAGACAAAGCTCAATATAAATATTCTACAACCTCCGTTGAATATTGGTATTCTGTCATTGATTAATATTCCGTCAAATGGTGTTTCGTATTTTATTGCACGCGGGAAACAAATCTTTTTTTTATTCGGCGACAGTTTGTTGTTAAAAAATATTCATCATTTTGATGAATAAACGTTCATGGACAAAAAATTGTTGTAAAATGTGCAAATATTATAACCTTTTTACTGGGTAGTTCTCCGAACGCTAGAGGAACGAACGCTCATCTTTCTGCTTGGTACGATATGCTCCAGACGACCTTTTTTTAAATTCGAGAATACATCCCGGAAAGCGTTAGCAGTGCACATCCGTTTGAGCTATGCGTAGCTATAGGTATACCGGAGAGATTCCAAGTGGAAAGTAATCGATAGAAACGATCGTTCCCCAGAGCAGATGGCTCCAAATCATAAACCATCGCGAAGTCTGTGTCGGGGAAGCAAGGCGCACGAAGCGGATCGCGACGAGCGTTAAAGCTCTTTTCGCGATGGTAGACCGTAGACTCTATATACACGAGAGCGAGGTCAAACCGTTCATCTTCTCGGTACATTCGGTAAAGCCGACAAGAGCCGGTATAACCGCCACCACGCCTATGTTCAATCGTGACTCGATCGACATGCGGAGTGAGAAAGAAAACTCCGACGGTTCGCCTATTTGCGCTTCGGCTGCACGAAGTTAACTTGTGTAAAACACTTTTTTTTTCTTTTTTCTTTCTTTGTGTCCACTTCCGGGGCTACGATTTTTAATTTGTCATAAAAATATTCGTAAATTTAAGGCGGAATGTTAGTGATTTTTTAAGCGTGTACTACTACTATTACTACTACTACTAGCAGTTGACGTAGGTATATATATTGTAACGAATATCGTAGCTGACTATTCGTTAAGACACACGGTATTAGTTAGGTTTGACATTAGACGAACGAACGGACGATCGATATGAGATCGATCGTCATGTTAGACAGTCTGGACTGACACGTCGGATCGAACAGACGTGTGACAGTTCATGCTCGGGTTATTTAGATGCGATTATACTAATAATATCCGCCCCCAAACTAAATACGCGTGTTATTCATTCGCTCGATCGTTACATTTGGTGTCAGAAGTGGTTAACGTACTTGCGCGAGTGTCGTTAAGGAATATTGGAGTATAGTCAGGATGAACACAAGATGGAGACAGCGAGCTGCTGTATCGGAGGATGTTAAATCACGAGAAAAAGAAGACAAAATTGAGAGTCTAGATGACTCTCCCTGTGAACGGTTGTTACAAAATTAGAGTCTGGATGACTCTCGCGGGGACGGATTGAACTGAAAATTGAAGTCTCGATGACTTCTGGTGAAATGAAAATGGAAGAAGAACGGAAAATAGAAAACGAAAAATTGTGATCTCGATGACACAGTGTAAAATTGGAGAAGAACTCCAAGTCGGTGGAAGCAGGTCGGATGGAACTGCCAGGGATTGACATAGGCAAATGAAAGTTACGTATTTTTGGTTTATCGATGCACTTATGACTGTTGTACGAGGGATTAGTGATTCTTCTCCCTCATGTGATCGTCCAAGGTTGTCGATTTGTCGAGTCGTGTTCCGTTAGATGAAATTGTTCCGTTAGATAAAACCAGCGCCATGGCCTGGTACCTAGCGTGCTAGCCTGGTGACTGGGAGGCTCGGATTCGATTCCCGCTTTGGGCGAAATGTTTTTTCGTACGCAGCAGCGCGCAATGTATAAGACGCGCCACGTTGTTTACGTGAGGCATTGAGTCCGGCGAGAATCAGAGAATTCAAAAGCTTCCTCGTGCAAAATTAAATATTGGAGAGTAAGGGAATTAATGGTGCCAGTTCAGAGAACGTTAATGGAGGGAAGTGATGGGATTGCTTGGCTGGAGCCTTGGACGCTTATTCACAGTGCACCGGGTAAAGTGTAGAATAGCGTCCTGTAAGGGTTTCCGGAGAATCCGGTACGGTGAATGCTGAAGAACCAACTGGGCTTGGTTGGGGATTCGGCGGTCACTGGGTCGGGCTCCTCTGGCTGTGGACCCGAGACAGTCCGTTAACCAACTTGAATTACTGATCGTAATTCTTGTTGGTGGAGTGTTTCGGATTCCCGAGAGATTGAGATCGAAAGATCGAGCCAGTCCGACTTTGTAGATCGGTTGTCTGGGAGCAGTGTGAGGGTGCACACTTGCTGCTCCGGTCCAGGCAGTGACCGATATGTTTATCGGCTGTCTGGGGGCGGTGCGGGGGTGCACACTTGCTGCTCCGGTTCAGGCAGTGACCGATATGTTTATATTAAAAAAATCTTTCCTCAAAGCATTAACGTTCGGATATTTCCGGGTTGTGAGATCGTACGAAAACAATTAGAAAAGATTAGAGAATTTAATTAACACGATAATAGAGTGTCGTCGTAAAGGAATGTAGGACCAGGATAATTATATTGCCAGCAAACTGCTCTTTGTGTTTTTCTGTCATAGGTTGTTTGTGCCCTACGAGATCTCCTTTCCCATCGTCCCATATCAATCCTATAAGGAATACCCTCGATGCAATGAAAGGATGTATCAAGTTTGGAGGACAAGGCGACTTCAAGTTGACAAAGAAAGAAAAAGAATGACGTATAGAATCAAGTATTTAAGAGATGGGACTTGACACAAACCGATACAAGACGAAATGGAATTATTTAGTTCGGATTTGAAGGATAACAGATATAGGAAAAAATGTGATTATTTAGCATTGTGAACACTGTTCTTCCCAAGGTTTTCGGCCATGGTTTTCCTTGTGGACATGGACGAATGTCGGGACAGTGTAGGTTAACGAATATTGGACAGATTTGAGAATGATGGACCATGGCACATCTTAGGCTGGACTAGGAGTTGCCGGGGCGGCAACCTAGGAGGAGGGGAGTAGTGTAACGAATATCGTAGCTGACTATTCGTTAAGACACACGGTATTAGTTAGGTTTGACATTAGACGAACGAACGGACGATCGATATGAGATCGATCGTCATGTTAGACAGTCTGGACTGACACGTCGGATCGAACAGACGTGTGACAGTTCATGCTCGGGTTATTTAGATGCGATTATACTAATAATATCCGCCCCCAAACTAAATACGCGTGTTATTCATTCGCTCGATCGTTACAATATAATAGGATGGTCCTTATATTGAAAAATCTTCAATTCTTTGGGAGCATCGCCATATTATCGTGAGGTATAAAATAAAAATAAGATGGTCGAAGGGCTCCCAAGGTTCATGCATTTTTAAAGGTCGCTACCGAGAGTTAAGCAAACAAGATTTTCGATAATTATAGCTGATAGTTAACACAATGTTGTAGAAGGTGATACTCCGCTGCGGAAAAATAATTAAATATTTCATCTCCGAAGATATATTTCTTATCAAAAATATCAACATTTCATTGCGAAAACTGATTAAACCATTAGTGCCGACGTGTCCATTTTGGTTACATAACGTGCAAACGGCATTGCGACAACGGCAAAAGTTGGATTGTTTCTTTTGTCGACATTTTTTTTTTTTGTTTACAAGGAACATCTTCCCGAATCAAATGTTGGATTATTTTTTGGCCACAGATTTTCACCTTGTGCAACATCTTTTAACTATGAGCTATAATTGTCGAGAAACATGTTTTTTTTTAACTTCAGTAGCGACCTCTAAAAGTGCTTCGATTTCGTAGAGATTTCGCAGAGTTTTTTTTTTCATACATTATACCTTGGAACTGCGGGGGGCTGCGAGGTAATTTTGAATTTTGCATTTTGACTTTAAATTCAGATGCTCCGAAGTTTTTAATTTCTTAAATAGCTAGTAGCGATCTCTAAAAATCCATCAATCTCGAGGACCCTTTGCACATGATATTTTTATTTTTTATCTCACATGATAATATTGGGTGTTCTCGAGATAATCAAAAAAATTGCAATTTCAATTTAAATATATTTGTTGTCCAAGTTTTTTTCTTCATCCGGCAATCAATGACGTATAACTCAAAATGTAAATGAGAATGTTAAAAAACATAGGTGCTGTCTTCGGTAAGCCGAATCTCTCACAGCTTCTATATCTCCTTTCTCAAAGAACTTACAAAAAAAAAAAAAAAAAAAAAAAATTGCAAACAATAAGAACATAAAAAATCTCGCTGCCAACAGACACGATGACGAAGGCGGGGGTACCGGGGGGAGGGGGGGGGGGGGTGTTGACGGCACCCACGCGAGATAATCTCAAAATCATCTAGGTATTCGTTGCTCGCGGTACTGATTTGAATATTAATTAGTCGAACGTTATAAACGATCGACCATAGGACAGAATAGTCCAATGTAAACCGATAATTGATGACATATTTACTGATAGCCATACGCGTCAATGTGATAAATCTCAAGTTTGCACGAGCCAGTTGAAATGAAATTTGCCTAGAGGACAAGCTATCTTTTTTATTAAATTGAGCGTTAGGTGTCGAGTATCGGTGCTGCTAAAGCGGTAGGAAAAAAAGACGCGTATAATGGCATGCGACTGGTCACGCGTTATTATAATCATTATAGAACATGTCACGCGCTAGCGCCCATAGCTCTGTGAGCACGAGAGTAACCTATGCCGGTGTCCCTATATCCTGCTCGAAATGAGCTTTTATGGGTACGCGTTTGTAAACTATAAATTGTATATGTTACCATCGGCCTTGGAAAATAATATAATCAACGAGATTCTTCACTTTGTCACGCTATCAATATCGACAGTCTACAAGACACCGAAATATTTAATGACGGTAGTTGAAAATTAATGAGAACAGACGTACAAACGACGCGGTATTTTTACTGGAGAAATTCCCGTCGAGAATCTTTCGGTCGAACGTAGGCGCATAGGGCATGTGCCGTTGGTATACCTCCAATGTAGGAATATACGGTACATAGGGTGCATCGGTAGGAGGTTGGGGATGCTCGAAGAGGTAAATCTCTCAGCTCAGTTATCTTAACGATCGGTATCGTTCCCGTGCTCCCATCCTCCTCGTCATCCCCCGGTCGTCGGTTGGCGAACACGACGTCCAATAAGTCCGTAACTCGGTCGCGTGATGCAATTTACCTACCACATCATTACCCCCAAAGTTGAGCCGATGTAAGTTGGAAATTACTTGTTAAATTGCATACACCTCTATGAAATCCCTGACGTTACGGTGAACGACGATCGTGAGATAGACCAGGCAAACCAACCCCCTTCCCCCCCCCCCCACACACACACTTCTTCCTGTACGCGGATAGCTCGAGCTCGGTCGAGAGCTTGTGTAATCTGCGCAGGTGTTTATCTATTGGTGCACACGGGCGGGATCGTATAACTACGGGATAGTGAGTAGACACCGAAGTAGTTTATAACGTCGAGCAACGCATCCACCCGTC
The DNA here is from genome assembly GCA_917499995.1 of Ichneumon xanthorius. NCBI lineage: Eukaryota > Metazoa > Arthropoda > Insecta > Hymenoptera > Ichneumonidae > Ichneumon > Ichneumon xanthorius. The sequence goes on along the minus strand of CAKJTD010000045.1, from coordinate 34,597 downwards.
CACCCCTCTGCCGCTCCGACCTACCAAAATATATAACAATGTTGACAGATTTCTCTGCCGCTACACGTTGAAACTCTATATTGAATGATGTAAAGAGATTATTAGGAAGGTAGTGTACTGAGATGTATTTCGAGTTTAACGATTACAGATTATGATGGAGCGATATTGGTTCAGAGGCAGGGTAACAAGTAGCGGAGATTGGCCGGTTTATACGTTTTATAGCGTTATATCGGGTATATCAAAGCGTAACTGTGGATTATCAGACTAATCGGCGTTTGTCACATTCACCACCGTATATGAAGTATTTATGCACAAATACTTCACTAAATACGATAGACTAAATTTAATATCCAAATACAGTACACGACCGCGTTTCTCCGATCCTCGGGAGCCAATCCAATTAAGCACGACCGCGTAAGTTGGATACTCCACTACCTGCCCAAGTACCTGCCCACCGACCCTTTCAATACTCAAAATTCCCTTTCCGCGCGCTGTTACACGTTGAGCGTCGAGATACGTATAGCCGCAAAAATGACCCTAATATAAGCGAGCACAAATATACTCTATGTATTTCGCAGCTCAAGTTATAGTTCGAAAATGATTGCTTAATTTGAATATGAAATGCATTCTGTCGTTTAAGACCCATAAAAATCCCGTTTTATAAATTACGCATTTTATACTATTGGATTTGTTGCTTTGCTAAAGTTAACAAGCCTTAGTTTCCTCATAGACAAAGATTTTTCGTGAATCAAATAATTCGGTACATTGCTTTCTCATAGAGGAAGCTATGATTTCGTAACAAAAAAACGCAAAATTGTAACGTCGGAGTACTTAAAATAGTCTAAAACATCGAGTAATGCGATTATTTGCTGGCGTACGGATGTATGTGTGTGTATACGTGTCATCGAATCGTATCGTTCGGAAAAATAAGCTTTTTATCAGAGGAAAAGTTTGATCAATAATAAAAAATTGGAGCATATTGAGACTGTCGGACGGGATATTTTCTCCTTTATGGTAAAACGGCGGAATATGTCTGATGCTCGAATACGAGAAAATGTAGAGGAAGAATTCATCGATCTTTGTCTCATATCAACCTTGCCGCCGCATTCCCTCTTTGTCGAATTTAGAGCAGAGACGATTTCATTCGCAGGTAGCAAAAGGGAAGGAGTCGTTTGTTTTCCCGCCAAGCAGGTAACGGACCTTGAGAAGGGCCTGAATTGGACTTATGCGGTCGTCATTTTCGGAAATGTGTACGCGGTCGTTCGGAATTATGCGGTTGGGAGAAACGTGGCCGTGTACTGTATGCGTTAAAATTTAAGCCCGGTATATTAAATTGGACTTCTTGAACCATTAATTTTAGTTTCATTTTTTTATACAAAAATTTGATTACCAGCATATGCACTAAAAAATTCGTAATCTCAGGTTTGTTTTTTTCACATTTTTAAGAGTGTGAAGTTCAATAAAATTTTTCGCATATATCAGTATAAGAAAAATCAATGTTCACACCCCCAACCGATGTTGAAGAATTATTATGTATTATTCACTGAGTTTGCCGTCTGTTACGCAAGTGAAATTCATCTGCTTATTCGATTGACAATTTCATATCGAATGTTCTTTGATATCACATTTTCATTCCCCTAACGCAAACGTTTCACTGTCATACGACAGTGAATCCGGTTGGTTAACATTTTTTATTCAAAATTTTTTTTTTCTTAAGGGTGGTTGTATTTTGACTTGAATGTGTATCCCCTTCTCGTCCCCCAGTTCACCCTTTTTCTTTTTCTCGCCAAACTTCAAAGCGACTCTGTCTCTCTTGCACTCGATCGGATTTAAAGTAGCGATGAGAAATTACATTGTGAAACAGAACCGGTGCGTCCAGACGTTCTCTCCTGCTGTAAGTATGGTTAAGCCGAGTTCGCCCCCGTCAATTTGCATTCTATTATCATGACTGGCTGTTCGAGTTCCCATTCTTTTCAGTTACTTACTCACTCTACGCGTAGCAGCGTCTTCATTTTTTTGCTTTAATTTTTTTTATGTAAACAAAAGGTTGTTTTGCACAAAAATAAAAAGTTAGAAAGTCCTACGCCTTCTCATGCCAAAACCAGCGGGGTTGTCAATGGATCTCGGCTTTCTTACCACGAAAAGTAGTCGATAAATAAAAACGCGATTGGTTGTGAAAAGATTTTTTTTTGTGTAAAGGATCCTTCAAAAGATTTGATATGGTTTTTTGTTGCGATCGTCGCTAACCTTTATTCTCCTCACGAATAGAAAGATATTACCCCTGCGAAAGGGAGATATGTTTTGGGAAGCGGATTCGCCACGCGCTTAAGTCAACAACTTCTTTTTTTTCCACTTCGCCGGAGTGTGGGTAGGAAAATGATTTTAAAAAATCAATGAGAGTTCTATAGATTTTTTTACGCAATCCCGACATATGTTTTCTGAGAAACGGAGAAGCAAGACGCATAATACAAATTTTACGGGGCAGGGACGGACGACTGTGCGAGCGATCACTGCCACTACCCACATGGCACCTGACCGCCTCGAGCCCTGAAAAGGTTTTTTTTTTTATACAGCGGTTTGAAAGAATTTTTCCAAACTATCATGGCACGCACCCGCGCACTTCACGAGGTCCTTGAAATCAATAGGGATCAGCATCGATCCCTCTCGACCCTTCGATCTTTCATCGATCGGTTACCTTGTCCATCGCACAGATAGAAAGAAAAAAAAAAAAAAAACTTTAAAGATCCTGCAGGATAGAGGTTCTATGGCAAAGTTTACGCAACAAATTTCCACTCCGATTGGCAGACCCTTGACGTCGGCAAACATACGAGGGATAAAATATGTTTTTTTTCCCGACTGCGCTAAAATAACCACATTCCTTGCGTGCAAGACGGGCGGAAAATAGCCTATTATTGACCAATGATAATAATTTATATATACGCATGCGCGGTACAATTTCATTACTCCCTAGGGAGTAATAGGGCTCATTACTCCCGCTGGAAGCTCTATTACTCCCGGGGTAGTAATGATCATTGGCGAAGATGACGATTTTGCGACACAAGAAATATGGTTATTTTAACGAAGCCGGAAAAAAAAATCGTATGCCAGAAGGGAAGAAGTGCATTTTCACCTCGTCTGAATTTCTGCCCTCGCTTCGCTCGGGCATCAAACTTCACACTCGGTGAAAAGACGCACTTTCCTCCCTTGCACCCAGAAAAAATAGTACATTACTCCACGAGGGCGAAAAACGTTTTTCTAACGAGTGCAGTAATCACACGAGTTAGAAAAAGTGTTTCGCACGAGGGATGTACGAAATTTTTCATCACAAGGTGCGAAAATGGCGGTTTTACGCACGCGAAGCGGGCGGAAAAGTGGCCATTTCCGCACCGAGTGATGAAATAGTATATTATGCCACAAGGGAGGAAAGTGCGTCTTTTCACCGAGTGCGAAGTTTGATACCCGAGCGAAGCGAGGGCAGAAATTCGCACGAGGTGAAAAGGCACTTCCTCCCGAGTGGCATACGATATTTTTTGCCCGACTATGCTAAAAAATGGCCACATTTCTATGCCTGCAATGGGGATGGAAAGGTGTCCGCCACAGTAGCTACTTTTCGGCCCGCTGGGACTACTTTTCGGCCCACTGTGACTACTTTTCGGCCCGCTGTTGCTACTTTTCGGCCCGCTGCAGCTTCTTTTCGGCCCGCTGTAACTACTTTTCGGCCCGCTGTAGCTACTTTTCCGCCCGCTGCGTTACTTTTCGGCCCGCTGCGTTACTTTTCGGCCCGCTGCGTTACTTTTCGGCCCGCTGCGTTACTTTTCGGCCCGCTGCGTTACTTTTCGGCCCGCTGCGATACTTTTCGGCCCGCTGGTCAAGAATCGACAACTTTCCGCCCCCGTTGCAGGCATGGAATGTGGACTTTTTAGCGTAGGCGGGCAAAAAATTTATTTGCCGGCCACCGTTTATTTGGTTTGAGTAAAACATTTATTTGATTTTAATAAATATGTATTTAAATTAAGTAAATAGTTACTTAAATGAAATAAATATTTATTTAAATCAAATAAATATTTTATTTGAACCAAATAAACGGTGGCCGTCAAATAAATTATTTTTCTGGGTGTGTAACATAATATACTATTACAAACCTATATCATCTTTATGACTTAGGAATGCTAAGTCATAAAGATGATATGATGATACAACCCCTAATTCGCGATAAAATATTGGTTTCGAAACTTATTAGCCGGCTATACGAACAGCCTCAGTGCGAATATGCTCCGCGAAATCAGCACAGGCTTCTCTCCGCACACATCGCCAAAGTGCGAAAGCATAGGGGAGATGGGGAAAAATGGGCACCTCAACTAAAAATAGGTATTGGCGGCAAAACGGGCACCGTTTTATAAACGACTTGTTTTAGTATTCTGATGTTCCCTGGATAAAAAAGTGGAAATAACTGAAATAAGTCAAATTGTTCATGAAAACAAACAATAAAAACATATCGATCAAAAACAAACGACATAAAAAAAGAACAGATATGAGCCACGGCTTGACGTCGTCATGGCAGGCGCGGTGAAGTTTGTTGTCGATGGGGCAATAAATTATACCGAAGCCTTACGACAATGTGCCATTCATCGAACGATATCATGAAAAATCAATTAGGTTAAAACTGGGGAATATGGCCCGGTCCATATATCATTGATTTACGTGTTAATTGAGGTGGGCCATATTCACCACTTTTACCCTACGACAAAACAAATGTTTTTACTTAAAAAAATAATGTTTACAACAATGTGAAATTATAGGATAGAGAGTTCTTTCACCGATTTGGTTTGCCAGGAGAAGATCTGAAATAATAACAATAACAATAATAATAATAAATGAGCACGAAAACATCCCGGCAAAGCGAGACTTGATATCAATGTGCGACGTATTTCGAACTGGAATAGTAATTTACGATACTAGTGCGATAAAACTTTTTTTGACGAGTGTGAATTTTACACGAGTTAAGAAAACATTTTTCGCACGAGTATAGTAAAAAAATTTACTTCACAACGTGTGAAATAAAGTATATATCCGAGAAGCCCTAGGATATATACCTATATATATGTAAGAAAAAGTGGAGCCAAAGGAAGAAAGACTCGACTGATATAGTAGTTGAAAATGGTAGTTGAAAAATAATATAGTTTGAACGAGAGTGTGACATTGCAAACGTGGCTAATGCGAACAATATACGCGAACGCAGTGATTCGAGAATGTTTTTCGCTACCAAATTTGAGCGCGGCCCAGAACGCCGGACTGATTTATATTGTGACGGATGGCCGCTTGGGTCTAAGGATGTATCGAATAAACTTCAAGTTGGATAAAATATATAAGTACTTTATTAGTCGTAGCGTTAATTGTTTGGGAGAGTGTACCGCACTGGTCGGTCGTCGGAGCTGAACTGTCGTGAAGCGGGCGCGAAGCTGAGGGCTTCGCGCTCGCTTGACAATGGAATAAAGAGTCGCAGAGTGTTTAGTCTATTCGATAAGTGGA
>CAKJTD010000045.1:0-28568 GCA_917499995.1 Ichneumon xanthorius | reverse complement strand
GAGGATAGGAGGATAGAAGGATAGAAGGATAGAAGGATTCCTATCTTTCTTTTTCCTGTCCCCCGGTCTCCCTGTGCTCTTGTCAGGAGGATAGGAGGATAGGAAGATAGGAGGATAGGAGGATAGGAGGATAGGAGGATAAGAGGTTAGGAGGATAGAAGGATTCCTATCTTTCTTTTTCCTGTCCCCTGGTCTCCCTGTGCTCTTGTCAGGAGGATAGGAGGATAGGAGGATAGGAGGATAGAAGGATTCCTATCTTTCTTTTTCCTGACTCATGGTCTCCCTGTGCTCTTGTCAGGAGGATAGGAGGATAGGAGGATAGGAGGATAGGAGGATAGGAGGATAGGAGGATAGAAGGATAGGAGGATAGGAGGATAGAAGGATAGGAGGATAGGAGGATAGAAGGATTCCTATCTTTCTTTTTCCTGTCCCCCGGTCTCCCTGTGCTCTTGTCAGGAGGATAGGAGGATAGGAAGATAGGAGGATAGGAGGATAGGAGGATAGGAGGATAGGAGGATAGGAGGATAGAAGGATAGAAGGATAGGAGGATAGGAGGATAGGAGGATAGGAGGATAGGAGGATAGGAGAATAGAAGGATAGGAGGATAGGAGGATAGAAGGATAGGAGAATAGAAGGATAGGAGGATAGGAGGATAGAAGGATTCCTATCTTTCTTTTTCCTGTCCCCCGGTCTCGATGTGCTTTTGTCAGGAGGATAGGAGGATAGGAGGATACGAGGATACGAGGATAGGAGGATAGGAGGATCGGAGGATCGGAGGATAGGAGGATAGGAGGATAGGAGGATAGGAGGATAGGAGGATAGGAGGATAGGAGGATAGGAGGATAGGAGGATAGGAGGATAGGAGGATAGGAGGATAGGAGGATAGGAGGATAGGAGGGTTGGTGGATAGGAGGATTGGTGGAAAGTGTGCGTGTTGCAGCTAGTGGTTCGTGTTCATGCAGACAAATCCCCAGTGCTGTGCAACCAGTGAAAGAAAAAAAATTGAAATACGTTCATAGTAGAATTGAATTTTTGAAAAAAAAAATTGAATTTTTGAAAAAAAAAATTGAATTGTTGAAAAAAAAAATTGAATTTTTGAAAAAAAATATTGAATTTTGAAAAAAAAAAAATTGTTTTTGGGATGAATCCACTTTGCCCCGCAAGCTGGCGAGCGAACGAGGGCCACTTTGCCCCAGGGGGCCACTTTGCCCCACTCTCCCCTACTTATTATAGACACTGAAAAGACTAATTTAGCATAATAATAATTTCAAAATGTTATTAACAAATTGTTGAAAAAAAATTGTTCATCAAAATATGTGGTAACTCAACTTTTTTTTTTAATGAAAATGATTCGTTAATTTTTCGGAATATGTATGCATTTTTTCAGATTTTTATCTTTATTTCGATTTTTGCACATTTTTCCATGTAAAAAACAACAAAAATCAAAATAAAGATAAAAATCTGAAAAAATTCATACGTGTTCCGAAAAATGAACGAATCATTTTCATTTAAAAAAAAGTTGAGTTACCACATATTTTGATGAACAATTTTTTTTTCAACAATTTGTTAATAACATTTTGAAATTGTTATTATGCAAAATTAGTCTTTTCAGTGCCTATAATAAGTATGCATTTTTTCGGATTTTTATAACATCGGGAAGTGTTTGCAATTCTTGCCCGAATTTCTCGAATTTAGACGAAATGAACACCACTCGCTGGAGCTACCTTAATTAACCCACTGACTGATAAATAAAGCAAAAAGAAACAAAAAAAAAATCATAGAGAATAAGTTGCTTATGTTTGCCGAATCGTTTCCAGTGAATAACATTTTTTTCATCGGCCCCCATAAAATGTTGACAACTGTGGTCGTCCGTATGATAAGCCTCCCCATGAGAATAAGAAATTATCCAAAAAATATATTGAAAGCAAATTAAATGGGCAATTTTTATACGATCAATATATGAGAGATATAAATTGCAATATCTAGGCAATTATTCTTTTCTTCTTCCCATAATTCTTAACTTGACTAGATTCGACAGCATTCCGATATTTCATTAATAATCGTATTGTATCAGCAACCGTTCGACCGGCGCCTTCGCCACGTGCGAGCAGCGGCCGCCGTCTTATCGGGCGTAGGCAACACTATATTCACGTGCAGTAATAGGCGAGGGCTCCGTTTCCGTCAGGCCCTTTCTTCAGTTCACCTGTAGGACGTTACCTCTCCTTCAGTCATCAATGAATTATAATAAACGCACATACTCACTTATGCATTAATTTCATCACCGACCATACCTGGTAGACCATTACAAAAATAAGGAAACAGAATTGGCAAAATTAACTTTTCTCCGAAAAACTTAATTACACGTGTACCTACATAAAAATGAGACATTTAAAATTATCGAAGTATTTATAAAATATCATTTATCTCGCCTTAATTCTTAAATTTATAGAAGCGAATAACGACTAGTTATAAATATTTAGTCATGCGATACGTCTTTTGGTTTTCCAAAGTAATATCGTTTTTGCTTCTTCGAGTATTCTTTTTTTATTATTTGTCATCCTTGCGTGGTCCGAAACCGACTGAGACGTGATACCCATGTCCACGCGTAATTTAGAGTTCTTAACTCTCAGTTGGTGGGCCGCCACCCCCTGGGGTTCGAGACACCTTATCGCGCTGCAACGCCGGCACAAACGTCTCTCTCTCTCTCTATCTATCTATTCGCACGCTGTGCATGCCCGTACAGGTACGATACCTCGGTCATCTGGACTCCCTGGTTTCGCACCAGCTTCCTGGGGAGTCTGAATTCAGCTTATTTTTGTTCCGGCTGCCGCTCTTCGGCACGCACGGCGCCACAGAAGAAAAAAATCTATGTATTGAGACGAATACCCGCTAAATTGACACACACTTACTTAAATTTTTGTTTTTCACGTGACGCGTAAATACAATTTCTTTTAACCCGTAAAAAATATCGGTTGCATACCTAATATATAATATACAGTATCGGACAAAAAAGAAAAAAAAACAAAAGCCACAACTTTTAATTTATGCTGTACCCGTTCGTTCGCCACATCGTCCGAGTCCCCGTACCGAATCTCGACGATTCGTGAAATACTGACAAACTCTTGCAGCGACTCCCCGTTGTCCCGATACTCCAGCCAAACGACAACTGCGCGCACAAGAACGGGTGACCATTATACACTGCCCTACGTGTGCGCGGGATAAATGCATCGATGATTAATTTATACTGCATGAGCCTGTATTTTCCCTTGACGTTGGCTTCATTCGGTCAGACCATTCCGCAACTGTGTGCGGATAAAAAATTTTGCGAAACGGCACTTTTTTTCAAAAAATTTCGAGATATCGAATTAAAACCTCCGCCATTGTTTTCAAGTGGCATATTTACCAACCGATTTCATTAAGGAAAAAAATTTAAATTTTCATATGGCTTCCACATAAAAGTTGAAAATTGAAATTTTCATATGGCTTCCTCATAGTAGTTGTAAATTGAAATTTTCATGTGGCTTTCTCATAAAAGCTGCAAATTGAAATTTTCATATGGGCTTCTCATAATGTTCCTTTATTTGCGAAGCTTCTTCTATGAGGAAGCATTTTCTGTATTGTTGGCTTCCTCATAGAGGAAGCTTCGCAAATAAAGGAACATTATGAGAAGCCCATATGAAAATGTCAATTTGCAGCTTTTATGAGAAAGCCACATGAAAATTTCAATTTGCAACTTCTATGAGGAAGCCATATGAAAATTTCAATTTTCAACTTTTATGTGGAAGCCATATAAAAATTTCAATTTTCAACTTTTATGAGGAAGCGATATGAAAAATTTAATTTTCAACTTGTTTTAACGTCAACGTCGTGTTTGCCTTTTATATAAAACGACTGGCCGATTCAGGTTCAGCGCGAAAAAATACACCGATGTCTTCGCTTTGTTACATCCGTGCACCTACTTCAATTAACGAAAATACAGGGTTTTGGAAAAAGATTTTTTTTTTTTAATTATTAAGTCAATTCAATATTCCAATCCAATATTCACCGTTTTGTGGCCACGTGCAATGTATTTTTCCCCCACCACTGACAAGTCTCCAAATTATTTTACTCCTGAGGCGACACTTGATACATAAACTTGTGTCGGACAAAAAATACAACTTCTGAAAAAATTCAAAAATTTCAAAGTTCCAGAAAATTTAAACGGTTCGATCCATTTTCGGCAAATTTAATACGAAACATTGTACAGTGTTAGTCCATTCCCGTGCCCAATTTAAGCTCGATACCTTCACGTTTACTCGAATTAGACCGTTTTTAGTAATTTTTCAAAAAAATCAAAATTCCATAAAATCTGACTGCTTCGATAGATTTCGGCCAAATTCAATACCAAAGTTCTTTGGTCATATTATTATATTTATGTGCAATTTCAGGACGATTGTTCAAAATTTACGCAAGTTAGAGCTACCACGACCTTTTTTCAAAAATTTCAAAATCGCATAAAATCTCGAAACAGGCCTCAATCATCATAAAAATTGCACCGGGGGAAGAGACGTGACCACTCTACTAGTGTACCAAATTTCAACTGGCTATCTCGAACCATTTCCGAGATATAGTCGTTTTAAACGACGCAAGTCTGTCACACACACGCACGCACGCACGCACGCACGCACGCACGCACGCACGCACGCACGCACGCACGCACGCACGCACGCACGCACGCACGCACGCACGCACGCACGCACGCACGCACGCACGCACGCACGCACGCACGCACGCACGCACGCACGCACGCACGCACGCACGCACGCACGCACGCACGCACGCACGCACGCACGCACGCACGCACGCACGCACGCACGCACGCACGCACGCACGCACGCACGCACGCACGCACGCACGCACGCACGCACACACACACACACACACACACACACACACACACACACACACACACACGTCCGGACGCCAGCTAAAAATCACATTTCTCGACGTTTCAGACTATTTTAAGTACTCTGACATTAAAATCTCGAAAAAAATTTTTTCACGAAAACAAAGCTTCCTCCATGAGGAAGCAAAAACGGATTAGTTAAATAAAAGTTAGTTTGTCGCCGTAATAGATCTATTCGCCATGCAATTAACTGATCTATGTTATAAAAAACAATGATCGCTGTTATTAATAAATTTCATAGTGGTCTATGAAATGTTTCATACTTGTTTCCACGGTTGCCGTCAAGCTCTTCTATGCCATAGGAGAACCTCCCAAGTACGCTTGTTACTCGCCGCTTGCTCTCCATGCAGCATCGAAGGATTCACTCAAACGGAGAGAGATTCAGGTTCCCACAACAAGTTTATCAAGCGAAGGTAGAAGGTAGAAAGGCCATCAACGTCGTCAGTGGAGTATCCGTGACTCTAGCGCGGCGAACGGTCGACTATACATATCCGCAGATATCCTTTCCGACCTGGTAGATCTAAGTAGGCGAGAGTGAGAGCCAGAGAATGGAATATGAAAGCAAGTCCCCATAGCACACAGCAAAGTGAGAGTCTCGAAAATGTATGCGCACACGGCCAGATTCACAAGGAGGGCTGTAAACCCCGCCTCGGGCGACGCTCCGAAAGACCAACCCCTATATAATACATATATATTCGGAACAAAATTTTACCCTATACCCGAATGGATACGTGTATATAGAGTACGAACGGGTCTCCATCCCTTTTCCTCGATCATTCGCCCTTATTCCGTGCAGTATATATCCTACGTACGTGCGTTCTTATGTGTACGAGCCCGTTAATGTATACAAGTGAGAGACTATACGCGCCAAAGCAGTGACCCACGAACAAACATATTGGCATTGTTTGAAGAACGAGAATTGCATCGGCGGCAGGGTACAGAGGGGCATTTTGCTTCGTTCCGTTGACGAGCAAAACGATCGATCGGGTGCATTTGTACCCTTTCGTTAAAACCACAGGGGTACGCCTCTTCGTTAATTGTTCCGACTATCTTTTGCCATTGATACTAACGAGTTTTAAGGGTATTACGGCGATAACATTGAGCAACCATCTCGTCGGGATTTCGAAAATTTTCAGTAACGCAATTTTCAGGGAAGTAAGGTGCGAGAGCACCGTTTTATCTGCGCACAGCAGACTTTCAAATCTGCTTAAAGTTCAACAGATTCTATGGGAATGGAACGATCGTTCTGGTCTCCCCATCATCTCTGCGGTCTTCGCGATAGCTCGTCGAGCTACGATTCTACCTCAAATGCAGAACTACGTACGAGATATGCCCAGAAGAAGGAAAGAGCTTGGATGACTTGGATGATACTGCGAAAGGTATCTTTCCGTGGGGACCAAAAAGAAGGAGGATGACGACGACGACGATGAAGACGGCGATGAAGACGACGAAGACGACGCGTTCAACCTAACGCAATATTCTAACGCGGTTCAGTCATTTCCTGGCGACCGGATAGAACTGCCCGTCCGAAGTGAGCCGTTGAGGGACTTCCTAAAGCCCTTCCCAGGGGACAATTTTGTCAAAGGATCTTTCTTCTACGAGGACGTATAATACACCGTTGCCCCCGAGGCCGATGGGGAAATGTAATATGAAGGACTCGATCTCTTCGCCATGGTGACAACGGCGACCACGAAGAATTCAGGTTAAGGACTATTGCATTGCCGGAGCGTGCGAGACTTCGATTCTGCATGCCGATGAGGCGAGAAAAAAATGAGTCACCTTCCAATTTTTCGATATGGTAACTTTTTTTCTTTTTTTTACGCAAGAATTCAAGAAATAAGCTTGAAAAAAAAGATTGAGAATTGGTATTAAGCGATTATATACACAACAATGCTGACTATTTCACACAGAAGATTCGATTCATTCGATGGGTGAATTCATGGTGATATCCACAGGCACTACGGTTGATAGGGCTGATGGTAATTGATCGGACATTCCGAGGATACAGCCTCCTCGATGAAAAACATTAATAAAATAACAACAATCTCGACTCGATGGTTCGACTATGTAACGATTTGGTATAACGCGGCAGGCCGTATCACCCTGAATTATCCGATGTTGCTTTTTTATAGCAATTGGAAGACCCTGTACACACACGGAGAACAAATCAAAAGCAAACAGTACCTACGGCCCAATCGGCCACTTGTGTTTACTCTATGAATTAAAAAAAAAAACAAACAAACATAAATAACTTCCCGAGGAATTTTCGTTGCTTTCTATTTTCACTCTGTCATGCCTGCTGCTGGTCCTGAAGCTGAAATTGTCCGATGGGAAAGCGAGATGTTCGGTATGCAAAAAAAAAAAAGGTAATTCGACATCGGTCCCTGTCAAATAAGAGAAGAGTAGAGGACCAACGTCGCCGCTGGGGGGGGGGGGGAAGGGATAGGGGTGTAACTATGGCATTCACGATACGTTTCTGGAATCGAATATCGATCGCGTGGATGGATTTGAGTTTGACTTTTTAAATATCGAAAACGTCAGTGGACTCGAGTGAGGGCCTTTGAAGCCGATGGGCAACCGAGCGCGCTCTGTGCCAGACATCGAGAAATCTGCGCTTTTCGTTTGACGTTTCATGAAAATTCTCTGGGTGAAACATATTTTTTCTATGTTTTTTTTTTCGACATACGCGGGCAGAACCGTGATTGAAAATTGACTCCGATTCAATCGAGGAAGGCAGACAGGGAATCTCTCGTCAACGGAATTTGAATTTGAAATTCGTTTGTTTGGTATTCCTCGTGAATCCAAAATGCAATGACGAAACGATAGACATGGACATTTGCATCAACGGATTTTTTCCATTATTTTTCTTTGAAATTAAATCGGTGTGTGTCCTCGATAATTCCCTATTCGTAAAGAAACTCCAAAAGTTTATAAGCTTGAAACAAAAAGGTAAGGATGGTAAAAAAAAAAAGTTCTGTTTTAGAGAGTGAATATAATTTTAATACACAATTTTTGAGATTACAATGATCTTATCTGATATTATTATTGTATTATACAATGTATTATTCATTAAATAAATAATATTCCATTATTTAATGGTCAATAAAAAAAAAAATCAAAATAAATAAACCCAAAAGAATGTCATTGTACAAATCAATTCGATACTCTGTATAAAAGTGTTCAAACATGTGGAAATAACGAACGGAGACCGAGTTGCATAATCAAACGCTCAACATCCCTGTCATCGAACGGTGCGACCGTTGAGTTAAAAAAAAACATAGAATAGCGACAAACGGTTGCATAACCAATGGATGATAAATGTCATGAACCTCACTTACGCTATAATACGCATAGTGTACATCGTAATTACCAGTACATAATATTATACACTATCTGAAATTAGGTGGGGAGGATTAATTACTCAAAGCTCATCACTTAATCTACGGAGGCACTTTCCGCGCGGGAATAACTCGCGGCAACGAGCCGAGTACTGAAACTGGGAGTTTCGCTTTCCACTGGGGCTAGGGATCCAATTGTTTTATCATTTCGCGGTGAATCGGGCAGTACGCCGGCGGGCTTCGCGAGCACGCAAACGATCGACTTCACTTGCGGCACGTACGAGCCAAGTATTTCCAGACCTACTCTTGATATCCTTTGAAAAAAAAAAAAAAAAAAATCTTCGCCCCCACGTGTTTTACCTCTGTTATGAGGCTCTATCCTCGTTCATCGTTCTGATAATAATTACAAGGAGAAAAAACAATGGATCCAATCACCGCGCGAGCGTACGAACTCGCTACGCGTTCCTGGTGGTCGTGGTGGCGGTGAACACAATAAGGGGAAATACAACAATTGCGTGTAGGACCCCCCATGAAGATATACGCGCCCAGCTGGTAATTGGACGGTGCTAGCGAGCTGTGTGCACTGTCCTAGGTTTGACGATGAACCAAACTACGTGCCAAGTGCTCAAATCCCCTTCGTTCACGTAGTTACTTGGATTGTTTATCGTTCCTCTCGGTCTCCCTGCTGTCGTTTCTTTCACGATATTTTCTCTATCGGACGACAGCTATCGTTTCTTAAAAACTCTCTTAAAACTTACAAAGTTTAAGATTGAAAAAAATAAGTTCCGATTGAGCAAAATCCATGGTAGTTAAAAGTATTACATCAAGTTACAAGACAAGCAATTCTGTACTTTGTATTAAAAGAAAAATTGTACGGCAATTGGATAAAGTTCTCGTTATCTTCGTAAAAATATTACACGGCGTTAATGAAGTTTTTAAATACAAGAACTCGATTAAGCTGTCCAACATGTCGGTGCATTTTTTGCCGTCTTGAAGAGTTATGAAACCGGGGAGGAAGTGAAATCGTTATAGCTAGATAGAGCGAGATCGAGGGAGCGAGCAACGTAGTGAACCAAGCAGATGGATGAAAAAGCGAACCCTCCCTGTGATTTTTTTTCTTTTTTTTGCCTCCGCCGCCTCCACCTCTTTCTGGTTCTTCTACTTCCCGACGAGGATATACCCCCAAGGTGTTGGGGGTTGAATAGAGCGGTATATACTACGTGAGTGCTTTCGCTTCCGATAACCATAATAAATCATAACAATAGAGCGTTAAAATAGGCGGTTTGGCTTGCCACATGGCGTCCACCGCGGGATTCAGGGTTCCGCTATGATCCCGGTGAATTGTAATTTCTTTTTATATCTGTGTTTACTCGTGGAGACGACAATGGAAAGCGCAACAGCGAGAGATAGTATCGCTTTACATTGCATTACAAACGTGATACGACTTCTTTTCGTGTTTCCGGGTAGAATCAGCAGCAGCAGCAGCGCAGAGAGTTTCATTCTGTATATCTCGAGATCCCGACGTAGTACCCTGCCAGAAAGATAACTTTTCTTTTTTTTTCCTTTTTTTCCCCATAACGAAGGAAAACTTCGTCCCGAGAATTAACTGTAACTGGTCGGCAAGCTCGAACGTCGGAGAAAGAAGAAGAAAAAAAAATATATGAAGGAAAGATGGCGAGGGAAGGAAATGGCGAAAAACGGAAAAACATTTTTCTTCCCAACATCTAAATGGTCGGTGAGGCGAGCAAACGAGAGACTTTATACTTCAAAGCTTGTTATCCGAGCAGTCTCTCTGGTGCTAGCTGTGCCAGATCCACTGAGAAAAAGATTTGAGCAATTCTTTTCCCTCTTGTGTATAAAAACTGGCTAACACGGCACACAGAGGAGAGCAATAGCGAAAAGAAAAGAAGAGAATGGTAAAAGAAAGAAGAAAGGATCAGCGGTAAGTAAAACGAGAGGACAAAAAATAAATGTGCAAAAAAAAAGTATATACAATAAGGAAGAAGTTTCGCGAAAGCATAGAATCTGTGAACTATGTATATCAGGGGGGTACATGAAAATTCTCCGTTCTAATTAGCGAGAGATAGAGCAGCGCTGGCTATACCATAGATGAGAATTAAAAATTAAAAATTTCGCGCGCACTTATCTTTATTCGTCTGTGAAATTAATTCGTTGCTCTGGATGCGTAAGCTTCTCTGGTCTGTTAATTACTTTCGGAGCTCCTCTATGTTTCCAACAGAATATTTCTGATTCTGGCGGCACGTTACCTTTTTGATTTCTCTCTCGCTCTCTCCCCCCCCCCCCCCTTGGTTTCGTAATAATCATAAACTCAATTATAACCAAGTTTCATCGACTTGAAAATAATAATCTATATACGCCTTTCGGAATTGATGTATGGACTCGATGCAACGAGTAGCTTCAACCAATTACAGGCCGAAGAATAATCGATGCTGCACGCGCTCATTACATGCTTTGGCGATCGTGTGTATTACACTGAACGCGTTCTGTAAACTTAAGTACAGAACGTTGTGGTTTCGTTCTCGACACTCGGACTTGGCTCGTGCTAGATAGCGGTCCCTCGACAAAATCATCGATCATACTCTGGGCGGTTCGGGTTCGTGGCATTATGTATGCAGAAAAAAAAATCACCAAAATAAAGAACATTCCACATGTAAGATTATTTACGTAACGAGTTGAAGGAACTCGGTTAGAATGGAGCAATGTCGGTACGAGCTGGGAGAGAACGGTCAAAGAGTTATAGAAAGACGAAGATAAATATAATATGGGATAATGGTGGAGAGAGGCCATTAACATGGGAAGCTGGGTGCCAAATTCGTTAAGCTCATCAACGCCGCCTCTCTCTCTCTCTCTCTCGTTCGCCTGACTCCGTTGGAGTATGACTGAATATTCATGGAATAACCAAAATTGTCGGCGACTTTGGATGATCCACTATAGAGAGGATAGTATGTATAGTAAACTGATGCTCGAACCGACGCACACATTATATCCGATGGGGCTTGCTCTCTCGGGAAGAGAGGAACGGACTACCAAACGATCATTGGGTAGCCCACCTAGTTAGGCCGGCTAAAATGTCTTAGCCGGGTAAAACAGCTTAGACGGCTAATACATTTTTTAATTTTTTAAATTCAAATTTAAATTTTTCTGTGATAATGCACCCCGGTTCTATTTCTTAATAGCGGTCGGCGAAGGATTTCATTGGTACAGGAGGATGTTACAGATGACCCCACTACCCGTTACAATTGACCCCACCGCGGCCCAAATTCTTACCGAATTGTGTTTGTGTTTAAAGAGGCGATGTTCGCAATTCCGTGCTACTTTCTGCTTGAAATTTTTTAACTAAATACCTAAGACTAGGTTAATGGTACACCATTGGATGCCGAAGCGTTAGACTCTCGGGTTTTTTGGTAAAAAAATAAAAAAGGATTTTTGTTACTTTTGTCCCCGGTCTCCCCTAAGAAGCCAATATTATTTTTCATATAGAGAAGAAGCTGTAAATATGAACCACTTTTAATCTCTGGAACTCAAACACACCCCGTTAGCCTTCGAATATCCAGTTTATATTCTCCAGTTATAATAATATAATACGGGAAAATAGTAATAATAATAATAACAATGAATATATTATAATATTACATCAGTTTCACTAGCGTGTCGGTTACATTCCGTTGTTTTCATGTCACCCGGAAAGCGAAAAAAGAAAAAAGCAAATATTGATTCCAGGCAAGATGATAACATGCTAACCCATAGAATCCACCAAATTGTCAATATGGAAAATAAGGTTAAATTTAATGAGTTATTTATGTCGACTGGTAAGAAACAGAAGGGCGTGAGCGGTATACTCTAACATGGGGGTTAACAAATGGGTGTACCTTTTGTTCTTTGACAGTCGATATCTGATCTACATACTCTCGCAGTGGTCTATTTCAGCACCTTTCCCAACACCGAGGAAGAAAGGTCTCGATGTAATTTTAATATCGTCTCGACTATCCTCTACGCTTTATTCTTCTTCTTATTCTCGACCACTCACAAGAATCCAAGTTAGAAAAAGATGATAGATTAAAGATTGGCCATGATGCAAAGAACCTCGACTAGATGTAGGTATCTGGTCTCTGAGTCGCGAGAGGGCGCGTTATTGAAAACCGAAATGAAACATATATCGTCGATATATCACGATGTGAGGGGGACAAGGTAGGGAAGTGGTTTTCGTTGTTTTTTATTTCTAATTCTTGACTCGGCTGACGCAGCATAACGACCATCTTAATCGCCGGTGCGTGTGCGTGTGCGTGTGCGTGTGCGTGTGCGTGTGCGTGTGCGTGTGCGTGTGCGTGTGCGTGTGCGTGTGCGTGTGCGTGTGCGTGTGCGTGTGCGTGTGCGTGTGCGTGTGCGTGTGCGTGTGCGTGTGCGTGTGCGTGTGCGTGTGCGTGTGCGTGTGCGTGTGCGTGTGCGTGTGCGTGTGCGTGTGCGTGTGCGTGTGCGTGTGCGTGTGCGTGTGCGTGTGCGTGTGCGTGTGCGTGTGCGTGTGCGTGTGCGTGTGCGTGTGCGTGTGCGTGTGCGTGTGCGTGTGCGTGTGCGTGTGCGTGTGCGTGTGCGTGTGCGTGTGCGTGTGCGTGTGCGTGTGCGTGTGCGTGTGCGTGTGCGTGTGCGTGTGCGTGTGCGTGTGCGTGTGCGTGTGCGTGTGCGTGTGCGTGTGCGTGTGCGTGTGCGTGTGCGTGTGCGTGTGCGTGTGCGTGTGCGTGTGCGTGTGCGTGTGCGTGTGCGTGTGCGTGTGCGTGTGCGTGTGCGTGTGCGTGTGCGTGTGCGTGTGCGTGTGCGTGTGCGTGTGCGTGTGCGTGTGCGTGTGCGTGTGCGTGTGCGTGTGCGTGTGCGTGTGCGTGTGCGTGTGCGTGTGCGTGTGCGTGTGCGTGTGCGTGTGCGTGTGCGTGTGCGTGTGCGTGTGCGTGTGCGTGTGCGTGTGCGTGTGCGTGTGCGTGTGCGTGTGCGTGTGCGTGTGCGTGTGCGTGTGCGTGTGCGTGTGCGTGTGCGTGTGCGTGTGCGTGTGCGTGTGCGTGTGCGTGTGCGTGTGCGTGTGCGTGTGCGTGTGCGTGTGCGTGTGCGTGTGCGTGTGCGTGTGCGTGTGCGTGTGCGTGTGCGTGTGCGTGTGCGTGTGCGTGTGCGTGTGCGTGTGCGTGTGCGTGTGCGTGTGCGTGTGCGTGTGCGTGTGCGTGTGCGTGTGCGTGTGCGTGTGCGTGTGCGTGTGCGTGTGCGTGTGCGTGTGCGTGTGCGTGTGCGTGTGCGTGTGCGTGTGCGTGTGCGTGTGCGTGTGCGTGTGCGTGTGCGTGTGCGTGTGCGTGTGCGTGTGCGTGTGCGTGTGCGTGTGCGTGTGCGTGTGCGTGTGCGTGTGCGTGTGCGTGTGCGTGTGCGTGTGCGTGTGCGTGTGCGTGTGCGTGTGCGTGTGCGTGTGCGTGTGCGTGTGCGTGTGCGTGTGCGTGTGCGTGTGCGTGTGCGTGTGCGTGTGCGTGTGCGTGTGCGTGTGCGTGTGCGTGTGCGTGTGCGTGTGCGTGTGCGTGTGCGTGTGCGTGTGCGTGTGCGTGTGCGTGTGCGTGTGCGTGTGCGTGTGCGTGTGCGTGTGCGTGATGAGTAGAGGACGCTCGGCGGAGACGGAACCGACTCGCACGGCTAATGAGCTCAGTGCAAAGCAAACAGACGCAAGCGCGTTCTGTGCACCTTTACAAAAGAAGGAAATAGTAAAAGGTAGAGCTAGTGAAACGGAGAGAATAAAGGGCAAATATACATAGGCGAAGTGTGCTTCGCTGTGTGCGGTGGAAGACGAGGTGGTGGACTCTTCACAATTCTGGACTTTCATGGACTTTTTTTTACTCATCCTTGTAAATAGCATTGTTACCATATCAGTATACGGTATATGAACAATATCAAAATTCCTGCCAATATCAAAATAACTTTTTTTTATCAACCTGACCGTTATTGGCTCATCCTCCTCTACATCGGTTGCGAATGCAATTAGTGATACGGGAGGTACGTGAAACTAAATTTTTATTTGAACATTTCAATACGTATTTCTCTCATCGTATGCGACACTATATCGAAGTGCTACATGTACGCTTATTTTTTTTCTCCCGTTTTTCTGGTATAGAACGATGAAAACGCATTTTTATTTTATTTTAAAAAATCTTACTCGTGAAGGTGTACGTATGAAACCAAAAAACAGAGTGGAGCACTCAGGATGCAACTTTTCCATCGGCTCGTTCTCTCGTCCGCCAGAGGCTAAAAATCGTGCTGGGAGTTGGGTTCACCTCTCTCTCTCTCTCTCTCTCTCTGACTCTTTCTATATATCTCTCTCTCTCTCTCTCTCTCTCTCTCTCTCTCTCTCTCTCTCTCTCACTCTCTCTCACTCTCTCTCTCTCTCTCTCTCTCTCTCTCTCTCTCTCTCTCTCTCTCTCTCTCTCTCTCTCTCTCTCTCTCTCTCTCTCTCTCTCTCTCTCTCTCTCTCTCTCTCTCTCTCTCTCTATCGTACTCGCTAAACTCAACTCGCCGCGTATCCGCGTGCACGGCCCGAGGTCTGAGACTCGAGCCATCTGTTCCGGGGGAGCCTGTTACTATATATACTATATGTATGCTGTATCGTCCGCTCGCTCGTGATTTTACAAGTACACGATTCGGCATTTTGTACGGGGAGGGGGGAGGAGAGAGGGAGAGAGAGAGAGAGGCGGGACTCGTCGGATGCTAAAAGGATTCGAGACTTTTGCGCAGCAACAGCGACACAAGTCATTGAAGACATGAATTCCATCGGAAAATCGAGTCTTGAATTATAGACGTTGGTGTGAAACGAGTAATAACTTTTCAACAGACACACTGAGAAAAAAAATTGGTTAGATTAACCAAAAGTCGCGTTGACATACGTTCAAAGCTATTATTTGTTTGGTACAAATAAAGCATTGTTTTGTTAAACGATTATTTGCTTCATTTTATTAAAAATATTTCGATTGAAAGAAACATTTTTGTTGAACAACCAAATACACCTTTGAACGTATGTCACCGCGCATTTGCTTAATCCAACCATTTCTTTTTCTCAGTGCACGATATTGCAGTTGGCCTCATAATTTCCAGATACCGAATACGCTACACAATCCATCAAAGAACTTAGTATACTTCATTCTGTGACAGCCAATAGCCCTTTCGGCTAATAGATCCTCGAGCAAACAATCGTCTAATTAATTATCAAAGATTTCGCTGGACTGTCTCGGAAGAGAAAGAAGCTAGCACCCCGGAAAATTAAGACTGAGCCATTGCTTTGCCTCAGCTTTTCCAGCTGCCGCTGCTTTTGCTGCTCGGAGCCCACGAAATGTCCGAGGCACCAGTTCCGAACTTGGGCAATCATTCGGGCCACTGCACAACAAAGGGATGGAACGTGAACGTCGGGCACGGTCAAAAGCGAGCTTGCAAGCCTGATATCTCGACTACTACTCTCGGCTAAGACGTTACCATTACCTAAAATACCTTTATTAAAAAGCTCAAACGACATTTAAACAAATTTAACGGGATTTACAAGAGTTCACCGCTTGCTCTCGAGTCTCTTGACACTCAACCTCATTGGGAAATTGTATGAATCTACACAAACGACTTGGTCTTATTGTTTCTATTTTTTTAAACAATCATTTTTATTTTTAAAAATGGTTAATGAAAACAAAAATTATTTGCTTATCCAACGAGCAACATTTATGTTTTTATACATTCGTAAAGTTGTCTCAATCTACAGTATGGTTTCCACGTAGGACGGGGTCGAACAGACGACTGGATAAGTCGAGTCTAAGCACAATACACGAATAGAACCCCTCTTTTTTTTACTCTCGTTAGTTGAAAATATTGAACTGGCATAATAACACTCAGAAGTACGATGAAAAGTTTACGCGTGGGAAATCGGGCGTTCGTATATTGCAGTAAGAAAAGTGATCAACGATATTGCATTCTGACAGTTAACGTTGTGAAATTACAATCGACGGGATTTCATTTCATTCAATGGTTTATTGTTGTGTTATATTTATTAAATAGATTTTTCTCGATTTCCGACGACCAGTAGACATTTTGGGAGCGGATACGATTTGTCGGAAAAATAAATTATAGACAACCAGCTCCGACTCCCAGGACAGAGGACGTTTTTTTCTATTCTTCGGACGTCGTGGAATATAGTAGATATATACGAATATATATACTATAGCGTTTATGATCCAAGCGCAAAGAAAAGAGAAAGGGGTTATGCTACTCTCTCATGGGCGCAATGTATGAGCGCGGTAAGTGAAAAGGACGTTTCGTGAGTGATTGTGGTTACGGCGATCTTGACACACCGCACTCGTTTCTCCCGGAAATCCTCGGCTAAGCTCAGATCTACTTCTGTTGTTCCTGTACGTGATGTCATATGTGAGACAGGATAGAACGTAAAGCGACAGCATAATCGCGACAGTATCCGTGTCAAATTTATCAAGTTTTTGTAGACAATTTGTGGCGAATTAATAACCATTATTATTATCATATATTTAAAGTATAATTATTACGATAGAAACTTTTAAAAAATAAAGTAGCGTAACTTAGGGTGAGCGTGGCCGAGTGGATCGGCGCGCGCTTCACACGCAGTAGGCCCGGGTTCTATTCCCGGCAAGCACCAAGAATTTTCTGTGGTGTTTTTATCTGCGTAAAAGTGGTTCGGATCCCACTATAATAGTGGGTCCAGAGGAAAGGACCAGCGCCTTGGTATGGGAAACCGAAAGACTGGGAAAAGTTTCGCGGGTTCGATTCCCGAGACTGAAGTCCTGTAGGTGAAAGGAAAACGGACGGGGACGTAGCTCCGGAGATAGGACGTACGAACTACGACTATATCCGTATGTCCGGGACTACTGACACCTGACGGGGCGCGATGAAGCTCCGGGCCCAAGAATCGAACCGGCGACAACGGATAAGGAAGGAGGAGGAAAAAGTGAAGGAGCCCGTAACCCTTAGGGGATCGGAGTAAACACACAATACCAATACCAAGTAGCGTAACTTCTATCTTTCTATCTGCCTTCTTGAAGCCTTTAAACAGTTCTTAATGAAGTCAACCAAATAAAAAAATGCTTCCGCATACACTAGAGCTTCGACTTCGTTCAAGTCGAGGTCCTAGTGAAATATAGCATCGATATTCCCAACAAAAAAGTCAATACCGCACACGCACACGCACACGCACATACGTCACGTTGAAAATTACACGTCTTCCCTGTCATTTTCGTTCGATGGTTTCGCGAAGGTGAAAAATAAATGGTGGATTAATGTAAGCATAATCCCTCGAGGCGGAAGTATATGAGTAAAAGTAAAAAAAAAAAGTGATTTTACACACACAGCATCTACATATTTTTCAAATATTATATACGCACGTACGTCGATACGAATTAAAATCTCTCGGATGGCATCGGGCTGTACCCATATACGTAGCGATATAATATACATCTTGAAATTTAATGCGACGCACTCGCCTGGTCATGTACGTGGTAAAAATATCGATTCTCCCCGCTCCCGCCCCTACACATGTAGAAAGATTTACGGGGGGTTGTTCGAGGAATATCATCATTGCCATGTGATTAAAATCGGTAGCTGACCGAGATGGAGATACTAAAATATATGTATTACTGAACAGAGAGGATATTTACCAATTTTTCGCGAGATATCTATAATAAATAAATAAAAAGAACTCATCTCGAATGGAGGACACGGATCCCGATAGAGTTGATTGTACGCGTACGCATACTCGGCGTGCCATTGACGTTAAACGTAAAAGGATACGCAAACCAAACCGGGTATTCAAAATAACGATAATACACGTACACACATAGCAGGGCGGCGGGATGCTGCGTGGAACCTGGAGCCGAGTGGATTTGGAGACGCCTTGGGGGTACCGAGTGTGGAGTGCAATGCAATGCGGGGTAGAGACGCCAGCAGCAACGGTAGCGGCAGTAGCGGCAGTAGCGGCAGTAGCGGCAGTAGCGGCAGTAGCGGCAGCTGCTTTGACCTTTGTGCCAGAACGCTGTTGCAATGCTCAAAGTCCGTTGCAGCGATATTATAGTATACAAACTAACCGGTGCTCCTGTCGCACAACAAAGCGCTTAAACGTTCACGTTGTTGGTGGAAACTGTGGGCGCACTCACTACGCGCTACGAGTGATACAGGTGGATGAACAGTCCAGTCTCAGCAACACAGAGCGAGACCGTAGTTGGTAACACACCTACCTATCTCCCTGCCTGTTTACCTCCAGCGCGGATGCTTGACCACGCAAAAACAAAACGCAGACGATCACGAGTGTGCCATACTGGCCTGTGGCTATATGCGGCGCTCGCCTATTATTACAGTTTCCCTTCCGGTTTGTCTTTCATCTTTTACCTCGTTATTTATTATGTTTATCATTATGACCTCCCTTTTTTTCAACTTCATTTTCGTTCTTTTTTTGTGATGGCAATTAATTGATAATAATCGACAATTACCAATGTCCGACTTTACTCTGGGCCAAAACTAAAGTACTAAAATGCATCAATGTATGTAGGCTAGACCATTCTTTAGGACGCTTGCATTTGATGGAATAAAATTAAAAAGGTATACTCTAATAGTTTTGTGTGTGCGCGCGTGTGCGTGTGCGTGTGCGTGTGCGTGTGCGTGTGCGTGTGCGTGTGCGTGTGCGTGTGCGTGTGCGTGTGCGTGTGCGTGTGCGTGTGCGTGTGCGTGTGCGTGTGCGTGTGCGTGTGCGTGTGCGTGTGCGTGTGCGTGTGCGTGTGCGTGTGCGTGTGCGTGTGCGTGTGCGTGTGCGTGTGCGTGTGCGTGTGCGTGTGCGTGTGCGTGTGCGTGTGCGTGTGCGTGTGCGTGTGCGTGTGCGTGTGCGTGTGCGTGTGCGTGTGCGTGTGCGTGTGCGGGTGAGTGTGCGTGTGCGTGTGCGTGTGCGTGTGCGTGTGCGTGTGCGTGTGCGTGTGCGTGTGCGTGTGCGTGTGCGTGTGCGTGTGCGTGTGCGTGTGCGTGTGCGTGTGCGTGTGCGTGTGCGTGTGCGTGTGCGTGTGCGTGTGCGTGTGCGTGTGCGTGTGCGTGTGCGTGTGCGTGTGCGTGTGCGTGTGCGTGTGCGTGTGCGTGTGCGTGTGCGTGTGCGTGTGCGTGTGCGTGTGCGTGTGCGTGTGCGTGTGCGTGTGCGTGTGCGTGTGCGTGTGCGTGTGCGTGTGCGTGTGCGTGTGCGTGTGCGTGTGCGTGCGCGTGCGCGTGCGCGTGCGCGTGCGCGTGCGCGTGCGCGTGCGCGTGCGCGTGCGCGTGCGCGTGCGCGTGCGCGTGCGCGTGCGCGTGCGCGTGTGCGTGTGCGTGTGCGTGCGCGTGCGCGTGCGCGAGCGTGTTTTTTTTCTTTCTTTTCTTACTCTTTTCAGTGCTTTGTACAATTGTGTAACTCCATCAAATACTCTATCCATGCCACTTTTTTTACCATACCTTCTTAAACGATAAGCACACGGATTTTTCTACATTTCCATTTAGCAGCATAAATACACAAAACAAAAATCGAACTTTTTCCCCCAATTGATCTTGAAAAAATCTTGTGTCACTCGGTGTTTCAAGCCTATATCGAATGTGTGTTTCCCCCTCCAACACCGAATCTGTCACATGTTTTATTCCTAGTTCAATATTTTCTACAAAAATTCGCCCAGGATATATTTTACATGTTGACCGTTCGGAAGGCTTCAAAACCGTAATTCCTTCAATTCATGTCCACATCGATAATATGGGTATATATACCTATATATTTAACTTCTTCAAATCGCATACACTGATGATGGATAATTTTATTTATTTTTTATATAAAAAAAAACTCAAGCACACAATAATGCTTGTAAGGAGTTCCGTGAGATGAAGAACTCCAATCTTGGCGTTTCTAAAACCACCCCCGCTTTTGCGAAAGAATAAGTTGGCAGGTCCTCGGTGGGCTAGCTGAATCTCGGAGTGGTAACCTACTATTTTATACGCAAGATCTATGGAGTCTAGGCAATAACGTTTAACGATAATTCTAGGGTTCTTACGGTTCGAGAACGCGGCGAACGAGAAAGCCTGGGGCACCGTGAGCTCGCTCTTGCGCGCGCGGAGAGGTGGCTCTTCTCCTCTACGTGGACGACTTATGTTTTGGCTCGCGGTGCATTAAAACCGGGTCCGGATCTCATTTTCTCTCTCTCTCTTAATGGAGAGTCTTAAAACCGGGTTTGCTAACATTCATTGTTCCCGATGGGCCTATCACTTCCCTTGGACAATCCGGACGACGGCTAAGTACACCTTCGCACTTTTCAACCCCTTTTATCCCGCTACCTTATATTCCCTCATTCTCGAATTATTTTCTTTCTTTAAACGTTCATCGTACAACTCGAAAATGTTTGTACAAATCCATTTTCAGCATTGAAATACCCGACTTTGATTCACCTCATTTTCGCAGAGTGTCAAAAAGTGAAGACGTATTAAAAAAAAAAAAAAAAAAAAAAAATGCAAATTTTCATATGACTCATAAAAATTGCACATTTGCAAAAATTTTACCCCTGGAACGATAAATAAACATTTTCAATAATTTCAGAATCTTGTAAAATCTAAACTTTTAGATCCATGTTCACCGAATTTAATATGAAACATTGTACAGTGTTAGTCCATTCCCGTATCAAATTCCTGCTCGATACTTCCATGTTTCCTCGAATTAGACCGTTTTCAGTAATAAAAAAAAAACTCAAAATCTCATCAAATCTGACTACTTGGTTCGACTTTGACCAAATTTAATACGAAAGATGTTTGACCAAAGTAGTATATTTGTATGCAGTTGTCAGACGATAGCTCAAAATTTACGCAAGTTACAGATACCGCAGAGAATTTTCAAAGATTACTCTAAAAAACGCCGAAAATTGAAATTTTCATATCGCTTCCTCATAAAAGTTGAAAATTGACATTTTTATGTCGCCTTCTCATAAAAGTTAGAAGTTGAAATTTTCATATCGCTTTCTCATAAAAGTTGGAAGTTTAAATTTTCGTATCGCTTTCTCATAAGGTTCCTTTATTCGCGAAGCTTCTTCTATGAAGAAGCATTGTCTGTATTTTTGGCTTCCTCGTAGAGGAAGCTTCGCGAATAAAGAAACCTTATGAGAAAGCGATATGAAAATTTCAACTTTCAACTTTTATGAAAAAGCGATATGAAAATTTCAACTTTTAACTTTTATGATAAAGCGATATAAAAATTTCAGTTTTCAACTTTTATGAGGAAGCGATATTAAAATTTCAATTTTCAGCTTTTATGAGGAAGCGCTATGAAAATTTCAATTTTGAACTTTTTTCAACGTCAACGTCTTAGACTTTTATACAAAACGGCTGACTGATTCAGGTTCAGCGCGTAAAAAAATATTCCATCATCACGTCTCACTTTGTCGAATCTGCGTTTGGCGCGAAAAAATACATGGAAGTATGCGCTCCTGAAATTTTTTTTTACCCTTCCGATTTTTATTTCAGAATTCCTAGTGATGCCTCTTTATCTAGCTTTTTAATCCCGTCATATCCATCGTCTTGTGTATGTCTTGCTATAGATCACGATAGGCACCTGGGTTTTTCTGCGATGCCATCGGAAAGCAAAGAAATCGTTGTTTAAAAATACCTAAAATCACTCATTTTTGCAATTTTGGCTGTAAAAAGGTCTGGTAAACTTTTTGGTTAGTTATCGCTCCGGGACTGTAATTCCATGTATTTTTTCACGCTGATCACGAATCTGACATTTATTTTATTCGTAGATGAATATTTGATCCGAAAAAAATGGGTAAAAAAAATCATAAAATAAAAAAAATTCAAAATGGCATAAAATGAAAACGGTTTGACCGATTTTTGTGAAATTTTAATGGGATCATCGGGTGATCATATTCTTTCTGTGTTTTTAGCGCGTTTTTAGCCCGATAGCTAAAAAATTGCGAGCGCTACAGTGCGTACAGACATTTTCGAAGAAATTAAAAATGGCGTACAAAAAAAACAAACGAACTTTTTCTTGAAACATTATTAACCGCACGTACGCACGCACGCACGCACGCACACATCCGGAAATTTTCTCTAAATGTGATTTTTCGATGTTTTGGAACATTCTGAACACGTTTTCATTAAAATCTCGAAATTTGTTTGTTCACCATAACAAAGATTCCTCTATGAGGAAGCAAAAAGAAAAGAAAAATTGTTAATTTCATTAAATTTCATTAAATTTCATTAAATTTCATTAAATTTCATTAAATTTCATTAAATTTCAAATTGAGCCTCCATCTTCACGAAAATAGCACCGAACGAATCGACGTGATCACTCTATTGGTGTACCAAATTTCAACTCGCAGTCTCAAGCCGTTTCCGAATTATATAGTCTTTTCAAAAGCACACACACACACACATATATAGGGGAGAGTGGGGCAAAGTGGCCCCCTGGGGCAAAGTGGCCCTCGTTCGCTCGCCAGCTTGCGGGGCAAAGTGGATTCATCCCAAAAACAAATTTTTTTTTTTCAAAATTCAATTTTTTTTTCAAAAATTCAATTTTTTTTCAAAAATTCAATTTTTTTTCAAAAATTCAATTTTTTTCAAAAATTCAATTTTTTTTCAAAAATTCAAATTTTTTTTTCAAAAATTCAATTTTTTTTCAAAAATTCAATTTTTTTTCAAAAATTCAAATTTTTTTTTCAAAAATTCAATTTTTTTTTTCAAAAATTCATTTTTTTTTTCAAAAATTCTTTTTTTTTTTTCAAAAATTCAATTTTTTTTTTCAAAAATTCAATTTTTTTTTTCAACAATTCAATTCTACTATGAACGTATTTCAATTTTTTTTCTTTCACTGGTTGCACAGCACTGGGGATTTGTCTGCATGAACACGAACCACTAGCTGCAACACGCACAGTTTCCACCAATCCTCCTATCCACCAACCCTCCTATCCTCCTATCCTCCTATCCTCCTATCCTCCTATCCTCCTATCCTCCTATCCTCCTATCCTCCTATCCTCCTATCCTCCTATCCTCCGATCCTCCGATCCTCCGATCCTCCGATCCTCCTATCCTCCTATCCTCCTATCCTCCGATCCTCCGATCCTCCGATCCTCCTGACAAGAGCACAGGGAGACCGGGGGACAGGAAAAAGAAAGATAGGAATCCTTCTATCCTCCTATCCTCCTATTCTCCTATCCTCCTATCCTCCTATCCTCCTATCCTCCTATCCTCCTATCCTCCTATCCTCCTATCCTCCTATCCTCCTATCCTCCTATCCTCCTATCCTCCTGACAAGAGCACAGGGAGACCGGGGGACAGGAAAAAGAAAGATAGGAATCCTTCTATCCTCCTATCCTTCTATCCTTCTATCCTCCTATCCTCCTATCCTCCTATCCTTCTATCCTCCTATCCTCCTATCCTCCTATCCTCCTATCCTCCTGACAAGAGCACAGGGAGACCGAGGGACAGGAAAAAGAAAGATAGGAATCCTTCTATCCTCCTATCCTCCTATCCTCCTATCCTCCTGACAAGAGCACAGGGAGACCGGGGGACAGGAAAAAGAAAGATAGGAATCCTTCTATCCTCCTATCCTCCTATCCTTATATCCTTCTATCCTCCTATCCTCCTATCCTCCTATCCTCCTACCCTCCTATCCTCCTATCCTTCTATCCTCCTATCCTCCTATCCTCCTGACAAGAGAACAGGGAGACCGGGGGACAGGAAAAAGAAAGATAGGAATCCTTTAATCCTCCTATCCTCCTATCTTCCTGACAAGAGAACAGGGAGACCGGGGGACAGGAAAAAGAAAGATAGGAATCCTTCAATCCTCCTATCCTCCTATCCTCCTATCCTCCTATCCTCCTGACAAGAGCACAGGGAGACCGGGGGACAGGAAAAAGAAAGATAGGAATCCTTCTATCCTCCTATCCTCTTATCCTCCTGTGCTCCTATGCACCTATCCTCTTGTCCTCTAGTCCTCTTGTTCTCTTATCCTCTTCTGTCCGTACGTCTAAACATCTTTTCACAACGATCAATTAAACTGGTGATCCACGAAGAGATTTTTTTTCACCTATCAAATTTGAAGGAAGGCCACTTTGCCCTATATTTTTTTTTGGCAGAATGCGTATTCCATTTTAAAAACAGAAAAATTACACCTTCTCTGTCCAAAATTATACAGAAATGTCTATTGAAAAATTTCAAATTTATTGACGGGGGGGCCACTTTGCCCCATTTTTTTTTTTTTCACTGGAATCGGCAAATGAGTGGGACGTATTTATTTTGTGACTTTCGAATAGACAAAAAACCATCTGTATATCGATGAAATCCCCTTAAATGCTTAGGGGGGCCACTTTGCCCCACACTCCCCTATATATATATATATATATACACACACACACACACACATGCACTCGGACGCCCACTAAAATCGCATTTCTCGACATTTTAGACTACTTTAAGATTAAGATTAAGATTTTTTGTTTTTTTTTTTTTGTGGAGCAAAAAGAAAAAAATTTGTTTGTTTTGGAAAAGTAATTCTAAATGACTCCAAGAGTATCGATTAATTATCTTAGATTTAATAAACGAGTACTTGCTGGGCACGTGAACCCGTATCGTACATTAAATAATTAATTCATTAATAACTTTAATGGAATAATTATGTGTGAGAAGATGATTTGATCATTGTGGCGAAATGTTGAACGATAACAAAACAGAGGCTAGACTATAGTACGGTCACATCGTTTCGCTCTGGCAATAAAGATAATTAGAATTTAATCCCGGGATGCCGAGACCAGCAGCGGAAAGAGAATCAGAAGCTAGGAGATACGGGGATAATGATACTTCTATGTATGTATATCATACACAAAGTACGGAAAGGGAATAACTCTCCTATGCTATGCGAAAACTCCGAGTTGATCAAAACCCGTTGGCGATAGTAGCAGTGACAACACTACAACCGAGCCGACTGTACAGTGTGTATATTACCGTGTATATCTGCGCTTTAGTAAAATACGTATACGAAAAGCACGGTGCTCTCTCAACGGCCTTCTGGCGCAATCCTGCCGGGGATGACAAGGCGGGGTTTAGAGGACAGGTGCTACTGACGCCTTTGATCTCTTTCGCGTTACAGAGAGAACGCGAAACCGGAGAGCGACCGTTCTCTCTCTCTCGTGCACAAAACGAAAAAGGGAATTATCGAAATGTGTGTTCCTGGTCTCGAGCAACGAATCTCTCCGCCGACGAGGCAGACTCACCGACTCTTTGTGTCTTGCTGCCCAGAGGAGATGATCATACGTTGATATCGTCGAAAAAACATCTATACACAAAACACGTAACGATTTAACCAGTAATTTCAGTATGAATACCGATATTTTTTAAATTTCTATCTTATGTTAATTAAAACAATATTTTTAGTGAATATAATTTAAACTTTTGTTTTTTTATATATCGTCTTATAAATATGTTAATTCTTTCGATGCGTCTGTAACTCCCACGGTATATTAGGAGAAGCGATAGGACTCTATGGTATGCACATTGTGTGTATGTATATGCACGAGGAAGCTACTCCGCACCGCACCCGAGGATTCCCAATGGGTTATCCAAAGCTGTTGACGACAAATCGAGGGCTAAAACACCATGGGTAAATACGCGTAGCAGAACGTGGCCGGAGGGTAGGGTGATTTCTATCTTTCGCATACCGCATCCGCTTCGCCGAGGGATTATGGCCCTAATTTCAACTGTTTGATGCGTGGCTATCGACTAGTACCGTATACTATGTACTCCCTCGTATTCCAGTATACCGCCGGATTAATACTTACGTGTCGGCTAGTAGTTCGGACGTGTCAGGGCGAATCGGTATCGAATAATCGAGGGAACGAGATGGAAGAATTCAAGCACGGCTTCATTAGATGAATCGAAACCCCTCATATTAAAATTAGGAAATAAGTTAATCGTCGTTGGCTTGCTCAACGCCAACGAATTACATTGTGCACTTCCAATACCGAAATTCCAGTAAAATCTTTATCATCTGACTGTCGATTTCGGTAACAGCCTCAAGAAAATTGGCGAATCAATTAAATATGAACTATATCTTTTAGGAAAATATCAACACGTGCCGTGGGTCAGTGAGGACTTTTTTTCATTTTCAATGACAATCTGTCTCAATACAAACTATATCAAATTCCCAATAGTTTTTTTTTTTCAATCGTATAAACATATTACCCGGAGTACTTCCATTAATGTTTCCCCCTTTAAAAGAATCATGTTGAACAAAACAAACTCGTTTGGAAAAATAAAAGCAAAGTTTTTAATCATATTTAACAATCGCACCCTGAAACAGAGTAAAAAAAAACTTTGTATGACAGAACATTATTCAAAGTCAAAGCTGGTAGAATATAATAAAATCAATCAAATGTTTTTCCAATAGGGGCCGAAATTTCGTTTTTTTCTTTTTTTTTTACGACGCTATATTGTAGAAATATAAACTTGAAACTTATAGAGTGAAATGTAATTAGCGTGAATCAGTAAATTCAATTTTGGTTCAATAATTTGTATGCTCATGACAATTACATGATATGGCGAATATTGGAAGAAAAAAAAATTAATTAATTTAATTTGTAAATGGTAATTTCTGAGAAATGACCTCTTGATTAAAGATGGACACAAGTAGTCTCAAGTAATTTTGACCACGTCATTTATAACTCAATATTTGTAACTCAATATTTCAGCCTCAATATTCCTAATATAACGTTCAGAGTGACAGCACGCGAGTGTCTCATGCGTTGACAGGCAAGGAGAAGCTATGAATAGAATTAGGAATTAGCAAAGACTCATCTTCCTTTCAGTCCTTGTTTGCCCGGCGCGACGATATGTCGCGCGAAACCTCTGGAATTTTGGGTGGTCGAGGAGCCCCGCATCTCCCCGCAGGAGTCATGCGGGGAGGATTTGTTGAGGTGTAAAGCAAAAAATAAAAAAAAAATGAAAAGTTAAAAAAGAAAAGATAAGAATTTGACCCCAGAGAAGGTCTTGCCAGAAGCAGCAGCAGCAGCGGTCCAAGCAGAAGCATCAAAGCACAGCGTGAAATTTCCTCCCGGCATTGTTCTCACAATTATCGTCATGTACGGGTTTTAGGATATAGCTCTCCGACTCTACACGAAACACGAAACATGTCCGTCTCTCTGGTAACCTCCACCGTCCCATTATTCCTTCTTTCTCTCACAGGCCGGCAGGCCGAAAAACGCACGATTGCTAATCCTTTCTCTTTCTTCTTTCGTCTTCCACATCTTCGACGAACCCTTCACTTTGAGAAGGCTCCGATGCGATATCCTATATACTCTTCCGCACATTCACGGTAGAAAACATCGTCGAAATGTTGAGATAACACCATAGTGGTGTAGTTTCGAAATATACATGTATGTATGTATGTATGTATGTATGTATGTATGTATGTATGTATGTATGTATGTATGTATGTATGTATGTATGTATGTATGTATGTATGTATGTATGTATGTATGTATGTATGTATGTATGTATGTATGTATGTATGTATGTATGTATGTATGTATGTATATATATATATATATATATATATATATATTCCTCGCGAGGGCAGAAGTCGAGAGGGCGGCACCCGCATCGACGAACCTCCAACTCCACGGAATCTTAGAAACTTTCAGCCGGAACATATTCCCCCGTTCCTCCATGGATCAACTATAATTATCCATTTGGATACGTGGAATACGGAACGCGCGAGTACGTATTGTGAGGTATGTATGGCCTCGTGTAGACTTTGTAGAAAGCATAAATATATAATACATACGTAGGTATACATGTATATGGGACGTTCAGCAGACGGCTTTCGTTGTGCTAGCATCGAAAATGATAAAACCTTGCGAAAATGTTCGCAATGATGCGAATGTTGCGAATGATCGTGTGAAATGTATTAAATTCGGTAGCTCTTTTTGCAGTAACGAATGGTATCCTTTGCGAAACAACGAAAGTCTCATACAAGTAATCGAGAGGTGGAAAAACAAATGAGCTTTGTCCAGAAAAGGAGTAATATCAGGGGTGTCCGAGAAAGGTGATTTATGATTATGATTTACGAAGAAAACACGAGACAGTGGCGAAACGGCAAAGATATTTCGCGAAAATGGTCCCTTTATCCACCTTTGCTGTGTGTGTTATTTCCATCCTGACGAATTATCGGAAATCTGAGTAATACCGATCGAAAAAAGCTAACAGACCGATATAATAAT
>CAKJTD010000044.1:0-22901 GCA_917499995.1 Ichneumon xanthorius | reverse complement strand
TAAATCGAGGCATCCGTGAAATTAAGGAATAGGGTAAAGAACAGAGATCTCCGAGCTCTCGAATATGAGGATTGAGATCTTTTTTTTAGTCTTGCCATTAGCAATGTCCTGTTTCGGTTTAGGACCCAAAAGGTATTTTGGGACACTGCGATTTTACACAAAATAAATGTAAGAGTATCTCTTTTATCGTGTTTTTTTTTTCAAATTTTTGCATCATTTTGTAGCGGCCCAAAAAACAGCGTTTTGACACTCCGTTCAAATACCCTATCTCCCAGATTCTTTCCCGTAGAATCCTATAGGTAGGGTAAAAGTGGGGAATATGGCCCGATCCATATATCATTGATTTACGTGTTAATCGAGATGGGCCATATCCACCACTTTTACCCTATCTGGGCTTTGACGAGATTTCATCGAGAAGCGAAAATATCGCTGTTTGAAAATACCGAAAAAATCAAAATTAATGAGAATCTCTGTTACAAAAGCGCGTAATCACAAAAGGGGGATTCGAAGTGCGGCACTCATCCCCCGAGTGTCCATACCAGAATATTTGTATTTGTACGAGTGGTAATATTGGGTTTAAGTCTGGCCCTTCCATGCTAGATGTATTCGTATTCCACGATTCTCTATTGTTCCTCCTAACCGATTCTGTCTCTCTGTCATTCTTCCTCTCCGATGGTACGTTATCGAAACAGAAGTGGGGGATTTTTGAGAGAGATGCAACGAGACGGAGCAAGTCCAACGGTTGGGGTGGTGTAACCAAAGCTCATGGCGCACAACCGATAGACCGGGACAGTTGCCACGTCTATTGCACAGTAGTAGATTCTGTATTTTCCCTCTTCAAAAAATCCATGGCTAAAATAAATCGCATTTTCGATATATATATTGTTGCGGTTAAGAAATGCTCCCTGATTGGCTACTGTATGAGTCTGAAACTGGAGTCGTTCGACGAGTGGACGGTAGCTGATCGCCTTATTCCAATTCGCCTTTGTGTCAAATCGCCTCCTCAGTTCGACACTATCCCAAAGCGCGCAATGTCCAGTTCGCCTCGATCTCATGTCGCTACGACAAGCTCGAGACAAATTTTGGAAAGTCGGCGAGTTGAACAGAGTCCGATTCGGGTCTCGTGCAGTTCGGGTCGCGTACAAATCGCCTCGATCTCAATCGTACCAGCCCTTATGCCCGATGGTTAAGGCGGACTGCGGTCGGTTACCTGCGTCTGTGTCAAATCGCCTCGGTCTCACCTCGCATCACTCCCAACTCGCGTTAAGGCTCATAGCGCGATTCGGTAACACTGTTCGAGCTTGGCTCAGATCGCGTCATGTTCAAATCGCCTCCTTCCCAACTCGCAGCACATGCAGCTCGAACCGATTTCAGTGATGCTCAATGCTGCTGATTTCATACAAGATCAATCGCACGCGCTCAAAAAACAAACTGCTCTAAATGGTCCAATACTATCGCAGACATCATTACATCGACAGTGAATCGCGATATAGTAAATATTTATTGTTAATATTTTTATGTTATTAATATTCTTTATTTGTGAAGCATAAGGGGCAATTGTACATCACAGTTCATCGGTTCCATCCATATATTTGTCACCAGCTATGTTCAACCTAATAATAATTAAAAAATGATTAATAATTATATATATATAATACTATATATATATTGTAACGGGACAGACCCCCCCCCCCCCTGGCAGAGTCTGGCACTTTGCCGCTAGATGGCCGGCTGGCGTCCGCTTCTCGCAAGCGAGACTGCCCCGGGATGGCCATAAAGGCTCTGCCTGTCCTCTCCTCTAGGTACTTTCCCATCCTCAAAAGAATTGACCACTACCTCCTCGAGGTAACCCCAGAATGGGGCCTCGTTGTAATAGTTTGTAGACTGCGTAAGCACGTATGTTTCGACATACGTGTCTCTGAGCAAAGTAGGCTCACAGAGGAGAGTATTCGGCCTTGAACGTCGGGTCGACTTCATAGTCCCCGAATTGCAAGACCGAAGAACTCCTCTTTCCTTGTTCTCTCTCGCATATGTGGGAGAGCGGTCTGATAACGCATTCAATGCGTTATCAAGGGGGCCAGCAATCCAGCTGCCTCCCTCTACCCCGAAGCATATGCGGGAATCCTTTCCTCCACACCTTATCCAGCCGGTCCAGTACCGAACTCTTACCTTCCATTCGGAAGAAGACGATCTAAAAAATCGTGAGTTCGATATTCCGCTCCCACGGAATATCGAAACGTTTCAATATATAAATTATTAATTATTTTTTAATTATTATTAGGTTGAACATTACTAGTGACAAATATATGGATGGAACAGATAAACTTTGATGTACAATTGCCCCTTAGGCTTTACAAATAAAGAATACGAATAACATAAAAATATTAACAATAAATATTTACTTACTTTCCTTCGTATGCAATCGCGATTCACTGTCGATGTAATGATGTCTGCGATAGTATTGGACTATTTAGAGCAGTTTGTATTTTGAGCGCGTGCGATGGATCTTATATGAAGTCAGCAGCATTGAGCATCACTGAAATCGGTTCGAGCTGCATGTGCTGCGAGTTGGGAATGAGGCGATTTGAACATGACGCGATCTGAGCCGAGCTCGAATAGTGTTAACGAATCGCGCTATGAGCCTTAACGCGAGTTGGGAGTGATGCGAGGTGAGACCGAGGCGATTTGGCACAGACGCAGGTAACTGACCGCAATCCGGCTTAACCATCGGGCATAAGGGCTGGTGGCAAACGATTGAGATCGAGGCGATTTGAACATGACGCGAACTGCACGAGACCCGAATCGAACTCTGTTCAACTCGCCGACTTTCCAAAATTTGTCTCGAGCTCGTCGTAGCGATATGAGATCGAGGCGAACTGGACATTGCGCGATTTGGGATAGAGTCGAACTGAGGAGGCGATTTGACACAAAGGCGAATTGAAATAAGGCGATCAGCTACCGTCCCTTCGACGAGTAACTTCGGTCGTGTTGTGCCATTGTATATTGGTATTTATCGTAGTTCAGTAAGAAAACAGTATATTAAAGGAAGAATCACACGATAATAAGATGCCGAGAGAGAGCTTCGACGTCCGGGCTCGAATTCAGGTAAGGTAAGGTACTTGCGGTACAGTTCCGCCAAACGTGAGTTTCAGAGAAAATTTCGAACACTTCTCGATGGGATAAAAATTTGAAAAAATCCAGTGTATGGGAAATGCTGCAAAGATTGTTTTTGTGAAATTATAATTCTAATTTGTCATTAACAAATTGAAGATAAAAATTATTATTCAACAAATTACCCCGCAACTTAACTATTTTCCTTGTTATTCCGTATAGTACTAATTCCGTATTTCGAAATTAGTTTTCTTAACTAATTCCGAAAGACCCAAACCCCATGTAGCACACGGGAGTGGAATACGAAAATCATAAATCACTGCAATACGCTGTATTCTCGAGATTTCGGCTTTCATAGCATATGGAAGTGGATTTCGAAAATCCTACATCTCATATAACATATCGGAGTAGATTTCGAAAATCCGAAATCACTCCCACATGCTATATTTTCGAAATTTCGGGATTCATAGCATATAGGAGTGAATGTAAAACAAAAGAGATAATATCAAAAAGATTGGGGCTTCGCGCGCGGTCATGGCTAGTATATTATATTTGTTGTTCCAATTCTACCGTATACACTGTTGGGTTTTGACGGAACCCCATCCCGATTCCTCCCCCCTAGCACTCGCTACCCGCACTCAGCTAAGCTACCTAACTTCCATTGCGTCCGTAGCCGACTTAGCTACACTGTACCGCATTTGCCAGGGACACGGGGAAACTACGGAAAACCAGTGCCGGTACAGACGGCCATATTCTACTCATGCACCGGTATTTTTGCACTTGAGTAAAGTGCAGTATCACCAAAGTCTCAGAAGAAAGCGCCTCCCGCTCAACGATCGATGCGCCAGCTAGCGCACGGCTAGGCGGTCATCCATCCAAGTACTGACCGCGAACGAATCAGCTTGACTTGGGGGACCACCAGAGCCGTGCGCCAACCGCGCATCCACCGCTGTCGGTTTATTGCACAGTAGTGTTAAATACAACAGAAAATTCTCGAACAGTAGAACTTTAATTAACCGCGATTGCACTATCCGGAGAGCGTATTAATCCTTCAAGTACGCCGGCCTCGCGTCACATGTAACTACGTGGACTGAGGCGGCGTAAAAACGTCATACTTCATACTGTACCTGAACACGAATAACTTTTGAACCCGACATCGGCTAAAGTATGGGACTGATGGCTTTCATCGGCTAACATAAAATATGCAAATACAAGCTCTCTGAAAGTGGCAAACGTTGGAGGAGTTTGGACTGCAGTATGAAGGGAATTAAATAGCAAAGGACTTGCTACAGTGAACGAGAATCTGTAGATCTAGCAAAGGGTATGTGCAGAAGAGCTGAGCGGCGAGTAAAGACACGAGAACCAACAACCTCAAGTATTATAAACGGTCCACGCAGAACATTAAAATCGTCATACTAGAAGTTAGTATATTAAGGACACCGTAAAGTATCTTCACACCCGATAGTCTCATTTCTTACGAGCATTTCGCTCGCAAGAAATGAGGTAGTGGCAACTCAGAGCTTGGCGGATCGTCCAAAAAAGGACAACTCTCACGAAGTCTCTTAAGAAGAGTCCAAATCAAGATACGTCAGGATAGCCACTGTCAGCAAGATCGTGGAAATGCCAGAGAATTTTAAAGCCTTCAGGGAAATCAGGCAGATGTCAGGGAATCAGATTTAGTGGAAACCCTGCTTGGTTACTGGTTGGAAACGTTATAAAAAAGAATATTAGCGCAATCAATTAATTGGATCGTTCAACAAATCAATTGGTACCGATGCAACGAACTTTTTGACGAAAAAAAAAAATTCGAAGTGTATCACGAGAAGAAATTTTCAAGCGTTACATCGGGCCCTGATAGGGTCCTGATAAGGCCTTATCGGGCCCTTGTCAGGCCCTTATCAGGCCTTCTCAGGACCTGATCAGGGCCCGATGTAACGCGTCAAAATTTGTACTCGGGATTTAATCCCGAGTAAGGCGAAGGTGGCATTATTTCGTATAACCTGCAGGAAATATGCTTGTTACTTTATGTAACTCATGCATGAAAAAGTGCTCCTTTCTGTGCCTGCCGAGAGTGGCGTAAGTGACGCTTTGCTGAGTTTTGTAAATTTCGGGCACATGCGCAGATTGCGTACGATTTACTTTTGCGTGCGATTTCTGGAATTTATTGCAGACTGCTCGTACTTTATGCATGCTGGATGTACAGCGCCGCAATCAGCACGCACGGAGTAGCACTTTTCCTGTATTTGTTACAGAAAATATTATGCGATACTAGTGCGGGTTAGCAAACATCATACGCAGACTGTGAAGTAAGTCGCACTCGCCGTATTCGTACCACAGGGAACACTCGTAAAATGAACTTTTTTTCACTCGGTGAACCCCCATTTTCACACCTTGTGAAATAAAATATTGTTCGATACTCGTGCAAAAAACGTTTTTTGCCCGCCTACGCTAAAAAGTCCACATTCTATGCCTGCAACGGGGGCGGAAAGTTGTCGATTCTTGACCAGCGGGCCAAAAAGAAACGCAGCGGGCCGAAAAGTATCGCAGCGGGCCGAAAAGTAACGCAGCGGGCCGAAAAGTAATGCAGCGGGCCGAAAAGTAACATAGCGGGCGGAAAAGTAGCTACAGCGGGTCGAAAAGTAGCTACAGCGGGCCGAAAAGTAGTCCCAGCGGACCGAAAAGTAGCTACTTCGGCGGACAACTTTCCATCCCCATTGAAGGCATAGAAATGTGGCCATTTTTTAGCATAGTCGGGCAAAATAATACATTACTCCACGAGGGCGAAAAACGTTTTTCTAACGAGTGTGAGTTTGCAGCACGAGCCGAAGGCGAGGGCTGTAATCACACGAGTTAGAAAAAGTGTTTCGCCCGAGGGATGTACGAAATTTTTCATCACAAGGTGCGAAAATGGCGTTTTTACGCACGCGAAGCGGGCGGAAAAGTGGCCATTTCCGCACCGGGTGATGAAAAATATCGTATGCCACTCGGGAGGAAGTGCCTTTTCACCTCGTGCGAATTTCTGTCCTCGCTTCGCTCGGGCATCAAACTTCGCACTCGGTGAAAAGACGCACTTTCCTCCCTTGTGGCATAATATACTATTCCGAACTCGTGTGATTGCAACATTGGCCTTCGGCTCGTGCTGCAAACTCACACTTGTCAGAAAAAGTTTTTCCGCACTCGTATCGAAATGTACTATTATACGCACTTCACAGCGTGCGTATAAAGTTCACTTTACCCCACTTGCATCGCAAAGTACTCTTTACGCACACACTGAGGATTTAGTAAAAATCCTCCAGACACAGAAGGATTTAGTAAACATTACCGATAATCTAAGAAAAATTACTATAGCACATAGTAGTAGGGTGCCAGGCCGCCACCTATGGCAGAAAGTCTCAGATTATCCAAGAATTTTTATCATAACATCTAAGACAAATTCTTATAAACTCGGTACTTCCTACCATAGGTGGCGCCCTAGCGCCCTATTACTATGTGCTATGGTAATATCTCTCAATCGATATAGTCATTTTTACTAGATCCTTCTCTCAGTGCACTTTTTTTACACTCTGGCAACTTTTTCGCACGCTTTCACCACGCTACTCGCAGCACTCGCCTTCAGCTCGTGCAGCCAATTTCACAACCTTCGTCGGAAATCCATTTTACCGCACTAGTATCGCATATGACTATTATTAGAGTTGGTGCGAAAATGGCAGTTTTACGCACGCTTCGCCAAAACTTCCATTTTCACAGCTTGTGAAGTAAAATTTCGTACGATACTCGTGCGAAAAACTTTTTCTGAACTCGTGTGATTGCAGCATTCGTTAGAAAAAGTTTTATCGCACTAGTATCGTAAATAACTATTTTGTAACACGTGCACAAAAAGTCCCACTTTTCGAGTCTGTAAGGCGTGGCGGAAGTGGTGCCATTTCGTAAGGGGTACACTGCTCGACATAAATGCCTGTTTGACAGTTATCTGAGAATTTTGTTATCTTTTGAAAGTATCTGAACGATATCTTCAGGCCGATCGAGTGACGAGTTTCGAAATGAATGTTGCTTCGCACTGAAAGCATAGCTTTTTCAAGCGTCGAATTTTTATCTGATGTTTTGTTTAATTAATATTTTTTCTTTTTATTAAATTAACTAAATTTAACAGAAAAAATGAATCAAAAAATATTGAAAAATTGAAAAAATATTAATTATTCGTAGTTAAATATTTTCTAGTAAATCCAAGCTTGAATCACCGTTCAATCGGTAGGTTTATAGTTTGCCTATGCGTCATATAGGACAAGCTATAAACCTACCGATCGAACGGTGATTTAAGCTTGGGTTGACTGGAAACATTTCACAACAAATAATTAATATGTCTCGCCGCGGGAAGAGAAACCACTTCCGGAAAATTCCATATACTTCCTTAACCTTCTCGAGTCTAATCAATCCAGTGCTGCTCTCTCAATACGACACAGGAGAGCCAATACTACTTCGAGAGAACCTTCTTGATACGTTGATATGATCCCGAAGAAATTTCAATGAAATATTCGTCGCCGCGACGCACATCGCATATCCGTAACAATTTATGCGTAGTATTGGCTCTCCTGTGTCGTGTTGAGAGAGCAGCCCTGGATTGATTAGACTCGAGAACGTTAACGATGG
The DNA here is from genome assembly GCA_917499995.1 of Ichneumon xanthorius. Taxonomy (NCBI): domain Eukaryota; kingdom Metazoa; phylum Arthropoda; class Insecta; order Hymenoptera; family Ichneumonidae; genus Ichneumon; species Ichneumon xanthorius. The sequence goes on along the minus strand of CAKJTD010000044.1, from coordinate 15,143 downwards.
ATATGGAACTTGCCGGAAGTGATCGTCGATATTAAGACCACTTCCGGCCAATTCCGGCAGGAAGTGATCTTCCCGCCGCGAGACATTAATTATTTGTAGTGAAATATTTCCAGTCAACCCAAGCTTAAATCATCGTTGAATCGGTAGGGTTATAGCTTGCCTACGAGACAATTTATTGCGGACGTTGACTTGATGAAATGCAGAAAAATACGATGAAAAATAAATATTATGGATACATGATGTGCATCGCGGCGACGAATATTTCATGGAAATTTTGTCGTGATCATATCAACGTAGAAAGAAGGTTCTCTCGAAGTAGTTTGGGCTCCCCTGTATCATGTTGAAAGGACTGCACTGGATTGATTAGACTCGAGAACGTTAACGATGGATATAGAATTTGCCGGAAGTGGTCTCTCTTTCCGCCGCGAGACATATTAATTATTTGTAGTGAAATGTTTCCAGTCAACCCAAGCTTAAATCACCGTTTAATCGGTAGGTTTATAACTTGTCTACGCGACATTTCATTGGGGACGCTGACTTGATGAAATTTAGAAAAAAAACGATGAAAAAAAATGTTACGAATACGCGATACACATCGCGTATCCGTAACATTTTTTTTATTATTGTTTTTTTTTCTAAATTTCGTCAAGTCAGCGCCTCCAATAAAATGTTGCGTAGACAAGCTATAAACCTACCGATCGAACGGTGATGTAAGGTTGGGTTGACTGGAAACATTTCACTACAAATAGTTAATATGTCTCGCGGCGGGAAGAAAGACGACTTCCAGCAAATTCCATATTCTTCATTAATGTTCTCGAGTCTAATCAATCCAGTGCTGCCCTGTCAACACGATGCACGGGAACCCAAACTGCTTCGAGAGAACCTTCTTTCTACGTTGATATGATCACGACGAAATTTCCATGAAATTTTCGTCGCCGTGATGCACATCCTGTATCCATATCATTTTTTTTATCATATTTTTCTACATTTAGTCAAGTCAGCGTCCCCAATAAAATGTCGCATAGGCAAACTATAAACCTACCGATTGAACGGTGATTCAAGCTTGGATTTACTAGAAAATATTTAACTACGAATAATTAATATCTTTTCAATTTTTCAATATTTTTTAATTCATTTTTTCTGTTAAATTTAGTTAATTTAATAAAAAGAAAAAATATTAATTAAACATAACATCAGATAAAAATTCGACGCTTGAAAAAGCTATGCTTTCAGTGCGAAGCAACATTCATTTCGAAACTCGTCACTCGATCGGCCTGAAGATATCGTTCAGATAATTTCAAAAGATAACAAAATTCTCAGATAACTGTCAAACAGGCATTTATGTCGAGCAGTGTACGAGAAAAATACTGCGCATGCGCACTACACACTAGTTACTTTTTCGTGGTCTTATTTTTACATTTTAGTGATTATTTCGCACACTTTCGCCACGCTACATGCATAGAAAAAAGGGAGTTTTTAGTGCAAAAAAACGGACTTTCGATGAAGGTTGTGAAGATGGCCGCACGAGCTGGAAGCGAGTAGCGCGAGTGAATACCGCAGTAGCACTAGCTGACGACGAGTGTTGCCTACTTCCTAACCGCCGTCCGGAGTCCGCTTTTTTGTACAAGTGTCGCATACTATTTTTTTTTTTTTTTTGTAATACATGCACATAAGCTCCTCCTTTCTATGCCTCTAGCGTGGCGAGAGCTTGCGAAATAGCGACTAGAGTCTTTATAAAAGCGTGCAAAAAGTAACTGGAGTGTTAAAAAAGCGTGCGAAAAAGTAACAGATGTGATTTGCGCATGCGCTGTATTTTTCTCGCACACCTTATTACAAAGCGCCGCTTTCGCCACGCGTTACATGCACAAAAAGGAGGATCTTTTCTACATGTGTTACCAATGATAATATGTGATGCGAGTACGAAAAACGCGGAACGCGTCAAAGCATATAAATTTGACAGCACTCAGTTCAGCTCGTGCCGTCTACTTCACATTTTCGTCAAAATTACGCTATTCCGTACTTGTATCACAGAGTACCATTTTTTTGTGCATGTTCTATATTTCATCTAGCACTGAGCATTCAATAGTCGTTCGCCCAAATGATTTTCTATTTCGGAACAATTATATGCGCAATTCTCTCGTGAGAATCAATCAGAAGCCAACGAAAAACCAACGAATGTAATCAACTATTAAACAAAAAAAAATGAAGAGTAAACTGAACGTGATATATGAATGAAGCAAGAGAATATGAGATTGTGTGTAGTACGTTGGAATTATACTTGTCGAAATAAAGAGTAGAAACCTTTAATTCCGAACAACCGTCGTTTAAGTTATCCGTAGAATTTTTTGTCCCGAGTACCCCGGTAAATCGGAGTTCCACTGTATCTCGCAACGTGACTGTACCGGCGGCGGTAGAGATCGTCGAGACTGTACGTCTGCCTCTCCAATCTCCAATCATTTTTAAAAAAACTGTCCATAAAAATCGAATATTTTTTATTTTTCGAAACATGCCTCGTAATTTCCTTAAATATTTTTTTTAATTTACAAAGTTTCCTCCACGAGGCAACTTAATTAAAGAAGAGGCGAAGAAATTATGTGAAGATTTATCATTTTCAGGATTTTTTTGTTTGTTACATCTCATTTAACGTTAATACCAAAAGTATCCGGGCGGATGGGAAGAATTGTACGTCGTAAAGATTTATTTAACGAGCTTGTTTAATTGGGCTTGTCGAAATAAAGAGTAGAAATGTTTAATTCCGAAGAACCGTGGTTTAAGTTATCCATAGAATTTTTTGTCCCGAGTACCCCGGTAAATCGGAGTTCCACTGTATCTCGCAACGTGACTGTACCGTCGGCGGTGGAGATCGTCGAGACTGTACGTCTGCCTCTCCAATCTGCAGGCTATTGTGACACTCCTCCACTTCTCCTGTACTCCCTTCTTTCACCGCTGTATACTACAGAGTATATAACTCCCTCGCTACCTTCGAATCTTCTTTCTTCCGTCCAACCTTCTCTCTTGGGTATTTTTTCCCCGAGACGAGACTATATCTTTACCTTTTACACTCTTACATATATATGTATATATATATATATATATATGTCTGTCTCTCTCTCTTGTTACCCCTTCGCGAGAGAGAAAGTACGAGCGTGGCCCCCTTTCTCCGCTGCGCATGACGTCTATATAGTACGGGGCGAGAACGTGGTAAAACGGAGCACTTTTACAAATTTTTCGCGGGACTCCAATAGAAAGTCGCATCTCAAATGGAGGTCCATTTCGCCCCCAACGTTCTGCTCTTCCTCCCAGTCTGGAGATTCGCGACTGTACGAAAGAGGTCCATTTCGTCCGGCAAATGGAGGTCCATTTCGCCCCGCAACGTTCTGCTCTTCCTCCTAGTCTGGAGATTCGCAGACTGTACGAAAGAGGTCCATTTCGCCCCGCAAATGGAGGTCCATTTCGCCCCGCAAATGGAGGTCCATTTCGGCCCGCAACAATCTGCTCTTCCTCCTAGTCTGGATATTCGCGACTGTACGAAAGAGGTCCATTTCGCCCCGCAAATGGAGGTCCATTTCGCCCCGCAACGTTCTGCTCTTCCTCCTAGTCTCGATATTCGCGACTGTACGAAAGAGAAAGGCGGATAGACGCGGCTCCGGAGAGCAGCGGCATCTCGGTGTGGCACTACCCGGAGAGGGTCTCTTTCTCCCCGGAGGGGATTCTTTTCTTCGAGAGGAGAAACAGGCTGCCGGCGTAGGAGCGATGTGGCACGCGAGCCCTGTTCCGCGTTACGTGGAACCGCAAAAGTGGGGGATGGAGAAGAATAGTGGAAGTACCCGCGAAGAGAGAGGGCTTAAAATGCAATCCGTCGAAGGTCGAAAAGGAGGGTCTTAAGAACAAGAGGCAATGCTGCTGGCTAAGTCTTCGATTTTTTCCTTCTTTTTTTTTACATATATATATGTCCGAGAGAATTGAAAGGAAGAGTGCTCTTTCCATCACTCGAGAATGAGAACATTGGCATATATTCGGCTGGGAAAATCGCGGATTACCATCGCGTCAAATAATTCTTCATTCTTCTCGTTTCACCTTTCTTTTCTTTTCATTCGTTTTGTTATTGCTTCCTCGTGGAGGAAACTTTGTTTTCGTGAATCTTTTTTTCTCGATATTTTTATGTAAACCTGTTTAGAATGCGGATATCGTGAAACATCGAAAAATCACACACAAAAAAAAAAGAAGAATATCTGGAGTTCAAGAATTACGAATATAACATGTTTGATCTTTTAAATAACGATCGTCGCAGATTTGACTGTAGCGGGGTCTATCGAGCTAAAACCTGGCAAATCGAGTGAATAAATATAACATCAATAAACCATTTTTGCGAAAGCTGTCCATAAAAACCGAATATTTTTTATTTTTCGAAATATGCCTCGTCATTTCCTTAAATATTTTTTATTTACAAAGCTTCCTCCACGAGACAACTTAATTGAAGAAGAGGCGAAGAAATTATGTGAAGATTTATCATTTTCAGGATTTTTTTGTTTGTTACATCTCATTTAACGTTGATACAAAAACTATCCGAACGGACGAGAAGAATTGTACGTCGTAAAGATTTATTTAACGAGCGAATACGCAGAGATACAGTTTGTGGCGAACCCTCTCAATTTTCGTTATCTCCGTATTTATTTATTTATTACTTTATCATCCATCGTCTCTGTCTTTCTCCAGGATGAACGACGACGAGATATATAATATCCCAAGTGGCGAAAATTTCCATTACTACGGTTCTTAATTGAATCGAATAACTCGCCCGAGCGCAGGTTTTCACGAACGAGGCGATATAAACGCGAAAAGATCGGGCATCTGTGGTGTTGATATTTTTCTCCGCGTTCGCTTTTCAAACATATACAACGATTTTCTATGGCATCATAGCTCGTCGCGCATTAAGTAATATTGACGTGAATTACCCGTAATAAAAGTAGATGCAACATTTTAATGAAAAAAATATACGTGTATATGACACGTTATATACATACATATAAGTATATGGATGTATATAACGTGAGATAGAAAAAATGCAATATTACCGTAATACGGATAAATACAGAGTGCACTGTACGTCTGTTGGCGTTTTTGACAAAGTTCATCCAGCAACGGCATATGCCGCTGTCCCAAGAGAAAAAAAAAACACGTGGAGTTAGTATGTGCCGTTGAAATTCGCAGCTCACTCGAGTCTCCGGGGACTCATTTCGGAAACGATAATATGCGACTGTCGTTGCTTCCGCGAGTTACGTGGTAGTACGGTGACGATGCCTCTCCGACTTCGGGTCTCCCTGGCACCGAGATAAACGTGAGAATCGTATCATAAAATAAAAATACTTTTTTTTAACGCACCGTTCGTGGGGTTTGGGCAATTTTGTTTATCTACACTCAATCCTCGAGACCATTGGGCTTTGCTCCAATTCGTAGAGTTGCATAGATCTTTTATACGTTTCATCCGACCGTATATGTATTAAAATATTGCACCGTCCGCACCCAGAAAAAAAAATTAATTTGACGGCCACCGTTTATTTGGTTCACGTAAAATATTTATTTCAGTTAAGTAACTATTTACTTAATTAAAATACATATTTATTTGAATCAAATAAATGTTCATTGAAATTAAATGAATATTTATTTAAATCACATAAATATTTATTTAAAGTAAATAAATATTTATTTAAAGTAAATAAATATTTATTGAAAGTAAGTAAATATTTCACTTAAAGTAAATAAATATTTCACGTAAACCAAATAAACGGTGGCCGGAAAGATAATTTTTGTTTTTCTGGGTGCCTGGTGATCGGTACGAGTCAAATTAGGTGGACATATAGACACAAATTTTTTTCGTACATGACGTTTTTTGGCATTTAACAAAATGTTGCCGCGTATTTAAGAATCCTTAAAGTAATAATTATGAGTTATAAGTGAGCTAATAGCTGAGACGACTAATTTTTGGAAAGAAAACAAAATGCATACCTTTTATTAATACCTGGACGGCCTGAATGGAGCTGTATAGGGAAACAGACCAGGCATTAATGAAGAATTATTTTCCCAATACTTTCGTGCTGTGCAAGACAATCTTTGTTGTTATTATTTTGTTACTATCTGACAGTTAGTTTTCAAAGAGTTAAAGAAAAGATATAACCATCGCCGACATTGCTGTCGCTTCAACGTGGCAAACGATCGTGAGTCACACACTGAATTCCCAATGGAAACGTATAAGAACAAATGATGAAAGTAACCGGGTGGTAGGGAATTTTCGAAAAAGCCTTGGCAGTTAGGCGGTCTGGTTTTAGTTCGTTGATCCTTGGCTCGATTCGACAAATAAGGACAAACGATCGGCCTGTAAATCTCGAAGAGTTCTCACTGCATAGTATATAACCGATGCTGATGTACGGTGTACTTACTGCAGTGGTTCGCACGAGTAAACTTTGCCGAGGGCTTTGGTAACGGTTGGAAACGGGTGGAATACACGAGAAGGATTCTCGGAAAACGGAGGGTGTGGGGCTCTCGATCGAGAGGTATTAATGATGAAACTTGGATGAATTCGCGCCATCGATGGTTCGAGAATTTCGAAATAAAGATGCACCGAAAGATCAGAGTGGACAAGGTTAATGAATGAGCTGTACCCAGTGAATTTTCTTTCCACGGCGGTTTAAATTTATTTGTCTTTTATTTGTCACGTAGCTACAGTCAATGAAATTTACCTCAGCTCAGCGGTTTATAATTCTTTGATGTGAAAAAAAGCCTATAAAAATGTCGACACTGAATCGGTTTAAAAATGCTGGTTTATCGAAACCACCTTTAATAGAGAAATCTGAGGACGAGTGAAAAATAAATAAACGAATAAATAAATGAAATAATTGTTTCGCCAAGTTGGCGAAACTGCAAGACTTTCCTCGCTCAATTTTCAACGTTGCGCGGACGAATCCGTGGGATTAAACAGATTTTAAATCCTTCTCGAACGGGAAATATAAATTATTACCAGCTGACGTAGTTTCTCGCCTCGTTTTCCACTCCTATCTTACCGGCTGAGAGAATGTCTGTTTTCACTTTGCGCTCGCTTTACCGCCTCGTTTCCTTATTGCCTCTTATTTTTGCCGAGGGGGTTGAGAGAATCGCCTTTCGTGATTTATTCGCGATTACGGCTGGGCTGCGCCGCGGGCGAGATGAAGAAACTCGTCGGCGATGGACGGAGAAAGAAAGCGACGAGAGGACAGAATGTCCCGGTCCTTCTCTCGCTCTCTCGTCACCTAATCCCGAGTAATCGGAGCGGTTGGTGGTGGGAATAATTAATTCAAAAACATAATCTGCCTAGCAGAGCGAGCGTCGAGGGTTGAACCACTCTCCCACCCGTGCACCACCGAGATGACCCATCTCACTGCTCTTCGAGAGATGCACGAGACAACTTGGGATTGCCCCGGTTTGGCCAGCTCGCGAAACGTTGGTTACGTAATGCTAATGCTCAACTTATTATCAGCAAGTCGCCCACATTTTTACAACTCCGAAAAGAAGGAATGAGAGTGGAGACAATAAAAACGAAATCTCACATAACTTTAGCCTGTAAGAGCAACGATACGGAACGTTTTGTAAATTGTAAATATAAAACATAATTTTATTTATTATGCCGCGTATTTCGTACCTCTTCGGCGATCTGTCGGTAGGTCCCCGATGGAATACTATTTTTCGGTATTTTTGACACCTGACTGAAAAAGAGGCGGGATAAACTTAACCGGGTGCTCAACTGAGTGATAACCTAAAATAACTTGACAGAGACGAGGTTTAGTGGTACTATGCTGCGAAAACAAAGTAAATATCCAACCCATAAAAAAAAAACTTGTATATTCTTTTATTGTGCTATTATCAATAATCATCATAATTTTTTTTTAAATCAACATTTGATAATCAATTAAATGATAATTATCAGCTCTTTAAAGTATCCGTTTTTCCATAAGTACAATGTACGTTAAATTTAGGTCGTTGATTTGAAAGATGGATTTGAAATTTTGTAAATGCAAAATTACAAACGGTGTAACGGGGACGCTCGACTAAAAATACCGTATAGGGGTTAAAGACACCGTTCAGTGCGTATTTGACACCGTTGAATGCATACACAGTGCTTAAAGTTGTGTTTCAATGCATCAGTTTTTAGAGATGTTATCGGTTAACACAGAATTGTGTTGATGTCTAAGAAAGTAACACCATTAAGTGACGTCAGGGTTCATCACACAATTTGGTGCGAGGATTTATTAGAGTACACCGCTATTATTTTATGTATTAGCGCTACCGGTTTATTTTTGCATTTGCATTTGCTACCGGTGCATTTTTCACTGCAAAAGGGTGTTCATTTTAACACCGGTTTTTTTTTTACCACTCACACCATCGCAGTTCCGGTAGAGTTTGATTTCCATTCCAGTAGAGATTTATTTCCATTCCAGTTGAGTTTTATTTCCAGTCCGGTAGAGTTTTTTGACTTTCTGGTAGAGTTATTATGTGGTAGATTGGTTTTCTGGTAGATTTGTTTGGGCAGGGATGTTTTCTGGTAGAGTTGTGAGTGATAGAGATGTAAATGACCCGAGGAAGCACAACATTCTTCATTTATTACAATTTTACGTATAGCTTTCTTCATAAGAAAGTTCGTTGACCCATTTTATACAATTATTTTGTGCTTTTCGTGGATTACCTACTTTTTGCCGATTCTTTTTCTTACGAATTTTAAATTTTACTTTCCTCGTCCACACAAGTTTAGCGAAAGGCTGTTTCTTTGAGAAAATCTTACGGTCCGCTATAGTGTCATCGCGTCCTTGTTTTAATCCTCTAACGCAGTAAAGCCGCAACATAAAATACTCATGGTTTCTATCTTGCTCTTTACGGTTTTTCTTTACAAACACCACCTGTTTATTCCTCTTGCAAGTCCACGAAGGATTTACCCGCAGCGTTTTTTTAAAAATTTTACAAGGAAAGCCAACATCCACCCGCTAGACCTCGATTGAAAAAAAACAAGATTGAATACAGCAGCGATTGTAATATTTTTATCGTTGAATCCACAAAAAAAAAAAACTTTCGAACTTTATTCCCTACATTTGATTATTTTACCTCAAAAGACAGTTTAACTCTTTTGATTGCCTTCATCCCTTTCTCCCTCAGATAAAATAAAAAAAGCATAACATCTCCGGTTCGTGACTGCTGCTCGGTAGGTCTCGGGGTGCTTCGAGTACAAATCTAATATCTTGTTATCAAGCTCGGTAGTCGCGTGGACGCGAGAGCCTATAGGTTTGTTAGTTGAGTGTCAGAGCGAGGCACTCTCAGCCCGTCCTTAATTGCCGTAGACTCTGCCGGCTAATTAGTTTACATTACACTCTCGGGCTTGTCCTCTGTATAGGTCCTGCAGGAAACCTCCTGGCCTCTCCTCCACTAGCGCCGCTCGCTCTATATCTTCTGTGCGAAAGTCAACCTACATATACATATAGTTTCTCTCTTCATCTCCCGAATCCACTCTACAACACTCTGGCTTTTTGCATCGATGCCCGGGCAATGCCATTGATATAACATGTACAGGAGGTGGAACTACTGTATTCCCAACGCTGACACTCGCACCGGTGACACGACGACACGTGCACGGATACGGGCACAGACACAAGCTCCCAAATATGCGACCTGTCGATATGCACGAGAGAGAAGCTGTCCCATCGACGTCTTCAGAAATTCGATCGCACGCATCTCCACGGAGCTACATAACACGAGACAGAGTGAAAGCCGGAGAGATATAGTGTACGGAGCGAGTACAAGCTCGGTGCAGTATGCACAACGGCGATAGATCGCGGGAGCGAAATTCGCCCCGTGTCTCAGAGCCCACAGGCCTCTTGGCTGCACGAGTTACCTGACGATAATTCAATGAAGCCCTCACATTGAGCGCACCGCACCGCATCGCGGGCATACTCTCCTATGCGTCCAACATTTAACGGCAGTCAATTAACCGATCTATATCATATAGTTTCACTCGCTGTCCCAGTCACAGTCATGCACCGTCATTTGTATTAATAACAAATAAAGTTCGATTAACACAAATTGACGGCATGTTAAAGAGCCGATTTTACTCTTCATACATGCTTCGTGTGGAATGGGAAAGTCAAAAATTGATATCATGGTTGGCAAAATGAATATACAAGAGTGAGGTAAAATTAATTGGTCCGTGTACATTTCCGTACCAAAATTCTCCTTACGGTGATTAAACCGTAATCACTACACGGTGCATTATTGTTTGACAATCGTTATGGTGCATTTGGAAAATTTCATCGGTGAGAAGGGTAAAGTGAAGAAATAGGATATCACGATCGTGCTGTCGAAGGATCGAGTAGTCCCGGCTACGGGAAATGTGAAAGAGGGATAGTGCATCATGAATTCAGGTCGAATAGCTTTGTAGGGAAGTTACGTGCGCACGTGTAGCTGCCAGAGAGCAGGCTGCTCTTATCACCTGTTGCCAGGCCAGTTTTCTCTCTTGCGAGGCAAACGCGATAGAGATAAAGGAGAAGAAAGATATATGTTTCTATTTTCTTCCTAATGCCGTGTAATATGTAAAAATATAGAAAGTTTTATACGTACTCGGTGTATTTAATTCGAACGAAAAATAAAAAATATTAACCGAAATTCACAATAGTTATTCCGAGCATTCCAATACCTCTCAACTTCACCGTCATCGTTCACTGAGAAAAAGAAATGGTTGGATTAAGAAAAAGTGCGGTGTCATACGTTCAAAGGTGCTTTTTGTTGCTACAACAAAAATGTTTGTCTCAATTGACGAGTTTTGAATAAATTGAAGCAAATAATCATTTAACAAAACAATGCTTTATTTGTACCAAACAAATAACAGATTTGAACGTATCTGAACCGCGACTTTTGGTTAATCCAACCAATTGTTTTTCTCAGTGTACGAGCACTCACATTTTTTTATTCGCCTCGATTTTGGAGATACATCAATGCGTCTCACATGGAGTAACGAATTATAAAAATTATTTTTATACGTATGGGTTACGGCCATCTTCATTCTTTGCCGTCTATAGGGTAAAAGTGGGGAATATGGCCCGGTCCATATGTAATTGATTTACGTGTTAATCGAGGTGGGCCATATTCACCACTTTTACCCTATGTTAATTTGTCCTTTGACTTATGAATTTGACAGAATGACGTTTCCGTCGGATACGAAGCCAGATAATCTATCGGCACGTTGTGGCACCGCACGCTAATTTGACGCTCCAGACGGTCTGATCGAATTTTCATAACTTACTCGTTAAATCAGTTAGCCATCCTGCCCGTTTCGACAATTCGCCAAAATATTCAGTGACTTTATTCTCGGAAGCTCGGGATCAGCCGGCGTAAAATACGAGATCACTGTTACAGAGGATTTTCCGGAGCTCCGCGGGCGGAATAGACGAGAAATTGTGCGGAATAGAAAGAAGTGTGCGGGGCAAGAGAGCGACGATTTCGACGGTAAGAGGACGAAGAGCGCGCAATAACATGCCGCTCACGCTTCCATTCGATCAGTGCTCAAAGGTTATGGGTCAGAAGTTTCGTCCTCGTACCTGTTGCGAGAGCCCGATGGAACCTACGGCATCCTCGGGATTGTCTCCCCTTTGTAAGATTCAGTATTTCCGGAAACAGTAAACGTCTTAAAAAATTTAAATAAATAAATAACTCCTTGGATTCCGGAACAAAATAGAGTCACGATTTATTCTCGCAAATATTTCATACGAAAATTAAAAGAAAATGATATTATAACCGCAGTCAGTATATTCTTTGCCAATTCGCGCTTTCAATACAAAAATCAAACCAATTATCAGTACAAATTATTCCTCAGTTAATTTTCCATACCGAAGTTTCACAACTCAAAATAAAAAATTACATCATTCGTCCACTCACACACATAAAAATAAGTCTTTTCCCATAACATTTCCGGTCGTCACAATTATCTTGCTGATCATACAAGGCTTATACGTACAAGAAAAACAAGGTACTTATCTCGATAATTTCGTGGGAAAATCCCAATCATGACGTGATGGCTACTTTCTCCCTGGGGTAGGAAATCTTCGACAACTGTCTTTTCGTCTCTCGGCTGGCCAAAACCGAGAGCACTAGCGAACACTTGCAGAACCACCTTGGACGAATTGACGGTGCTCCAATTTACACGCTCGTGCTGATATCGAGGTGTCTTGTTCGGTGATCCCAGGGAGAAAGAGGACGAATATTGTTTCCTCGCCGTGAGGTATCCTCTCTATCCCTTCCACTCGGGACTTATCTTTACGTCATTACTACGTACCTCGAATTCTCGTCTAAATTTCGAGCGGTAGTTTTCGACGGTTTCGAACGTGAATCTTACACCTTCGAGTTCAAAGTTCGTGGTTATTGACAAACATCGTCGCAGGCTATTTCCAATTTTTGTGGGCCAGATGGCATTTTTATGCGCTTCAACGGCTCTCACAAACTAGTCCAGCCAACATGCTTTCATGTATTTTACTCCCTCATATTATACCGGTGCGGTGGTCTAGTGGTTAGCGTGCTCGCCTCTAGACCAAAGCATCGGCAGGTCGACAGTTCGATTCCCGGTTTCGTAGTTTCGCCGAGAATAAAAATATGGGCGGGACGAAGCTCCAGATATATACATCGGTCACTCGCACGTAGTAACTCTAAGTGTGAGTGTCGGATGTATATACCTGTACTCCATGTTTACATTCTCGGTGAAACGCGACGAAGCTCCGATGCCGGGAAACGAACCTGAGACCGGCTGTATCGGCATAGGTTTTCCGCAGTTTCCCTATGCCCATGGCAGAAATGTCATGGCAAATGCGATACAGAGGGGGAAGTCGGATGCGGCCGCAAGGGGGGACTGGCTACTGACCCGGGCAGACCCGGAATAGGCGCAGATGCCTGAAAAACGGGGGAAAATCCGAATAATACTCCCTCATATTTTCGTTATAGTATATCGTATTTTGTTTCCGTAAGAAAAGACTGTTCGCGTTTTTAGTATCAGAATAAGGTGAATGGCCCAATTACTGACCGTTAATCATATTGTCTACGATACAAAATCCTATTTATGACATACTCCATTTTTTTTTTTTACATTTTTTACATTGTGTATCATGTAATTGAATAAGCATCGAGACAACATTTCATAAAATTGTCAACTTTCAGAGCTTTATCTGTAAACCCGCCAGAAACAAGCTCGCGCAGGCTTTTTTCTTGTCAGTTTCGTTAAGCGGTTACGTTTATAAAATCACTTCGTGTTTTTATCAGAAGGGAATAAAATGATGAATCAAAGTTGTACTGTATGATTAAGGGTCAATTAAAACCGTAGTGCACGAGAAAAAAAATTAGAAATTACAATTTCGCCGGAAAATATATGGGGGAGAATTATAGTCTATTAAGACGCCGTATGCTCCCATTAGTGTCCGGATATCTCAGTCAATTATGTTTTTATAGTCTTATGTCTTTGTTTGTATAGAACTTCACTAAAATACTTATTGAAATGCATGATTTTGTACAATGTTAATGCGAATTAGCATGATTATGAATACCTTACCATTTTCCCTGTGTCATCATTCGAAGATCGGACGTAGAATCTCACTTTTGCTCAAAATATTGTAACGACCGGGCGAATGAATAAAACGCGCGTATTTAGTTTGGGGCCGGATATTATTAGTACAATCGCATCTAAATATCCCGAGCATGAACTGTCACACGTCTGTTCGGTCAGACGTCTCAGTCCAGACTGTCTAACATGACGATCGTCCGTTCGTTCGTCTAATGTCAAACCTAACTAATACCGTGTGTCTTAACGAATAGTCAGCTACGATATTCGTTACAATATTATAATTTTCCTAGTCATTAATCGGGCATAATTGCAAGACGGCATAGGTCAGTAATTGGGCCCTGGATAGGTCACTATATGGTCTATATGACAAAATGGTAGGACACTGATCGTGCCATTTACAACAGTGTATATATTTCGACTTTATTATTTAAAAATTCTCAAATATAATAAAATAATACTTGTTTTAGTTAATTAAGACTCTAAACTTTTCTGTAATACCAGTTATTTCAAAAACTCCACTGTTTTTAACAATCTTTTTTCATTTTCAATGCCATGCGGAGCTTAGGTAGCCTGTAATTGGGCCATTCACCGTACTTGGAATTGTCTAAAAGTCGAGAAATGTCATTTTTAACTGGCGTCCGGATGTGTGTTTGTATGCGACTCATTCGGGGCCTTTAAAATTGTTATAACTCGTGAACGGTTTGAGCTACCTAGTTACAATTTGGTACACAGGGAAAGTGGTCACATCCCTCTATTCAATAAAATTTTTATGAAAATTGGAATCTTGAATTATTGACGAAAATTATGTGGGTTCTCTAACTTTTATAAATTTAGAGTTGTAAGACACGAGTATCTGCATCAAATATCGCGCTAAGACTAAAATTTCTTGCAGGTTTATAATCAGCGGAAAAAAAACATTCGAGATGTCTTCGAAACGACAAGTTACGAAATTTTTACTTAACGAATTTTTACAATAAATTTTGCAATAAATTTCGACCATTTAGATTTTATATTATAAACATAGTTTTCTCTATGAGGACGTCAAAATCGGACAATGAATTCTCCCATAGAGAAAGCTATGCGTAAACCGGTAAAAATATGGAAGCCATGTAAAAATTATTTTGCATCCGTTTTTTCATGCCGAATCCCAATACAACAACTGTTCTGTCCCAAACTCAATTGTCGAAGAGGCACAATTTCCTTATTGTCTCCCGTAAGTCTAGTGCGGCAACAGTTAATCGACATACGAATAAATCGGCAACCCTCCGACCCTTCGATACTTCAAGATTCTTCTCAACATTCAATGTCATTTCTTAAATGAAAAAAATAATTCGAACTACCAATAAATAATAATAAATAAATAAATAATTGAATTTGTAAAACGGTTGAAACTTTTGTATAAAACGGTCATCTCAATCGATATTGATAAATCGATAAGGAATACACACCGTTGAATTGTGCCCAGTATGTGCGAGAATTAGTGTTGTCGTAAGAAAGACGTTGGAAACATCGAGCATCGAAGACAAAA
>CAKJTD010000043.1:25843-158952 GCA_917499995.1 Ichneumon xanthorius | reverse complement strand
TATCTGACATTATTACCAAATGAAAATTGTAACCGAACTTATCTTTTTTATTAATCAACGAGCCAGAGTCCAAGAACCTGACATATCGATTATACATTTCAGTATACCGTTTACTGAAATAACTTTAGACACATTAGATTTTCTATGAGGAGACGCCTTTTTTCAAACATTATTTGGAATCTGTAGAGCTTATCTGTAGAGTCTAGATCTACTTTACGGAAATTGTTTTTAACATCAGTTTTGGTTCACACTTTCGAGTTATTGAGATTCCAAAATGAAAATTAGCCAAGGTCCGTGTGAATGGACCTACATGGAACCGGAAGTTATGTTTATTTACCTTTCATAGGTGGCCGGCCCTTCGACTGCTCCCAATTTAATGGAGATGTCTAGTTTCGGTGGTGACTCGAAAGTACGTACACGACATTAAGGTAGCTATGTCGCTTCCCGCTCATCTCGCATAAGTTCGAGAAAAATAAGCGAATATTGCAAGTACTTCTCGATGATATAAAAATCTGAAAAAATTCATGCAGATTAAAGATACTGAAAAGATTAATTTTGCACAATAATAATTCCAAAATGTTATTAACAAATTAATCGAAAAATTAATTGTTTAACAAATTGCCCGGCAAAATAACTTTTTTTTTCTATGAAAATGATTCGTTTATTTTTCTGAATACATATGAATTTTTTCAGATTTTTCAATTAGCTTTGATTTTTTAATTTTTTTATATGGAAAAAATGTCTGAAAAAACAAAAAAATCAAAACTAATTGAAAAATCTGAAAAAATTCATACGTATTCAGAAAAATAAATGAATCATTTTCAATAAAAAAAAATTGTTTTGCCGGGTAATTTGTTAAACAATTAAATTTTTCATAAATTTGTTAATAACATTTTGGAATTATTATTATGCAAAATGAATCTTTTCAGTGCCTTTAATATGCATGAATTTTTTCAGATTTTTATACCATCGAGAAGTACTTGCAATATTCACTTTCTTTTCGATAACTTATGCGAGATGAGCGGGAAGCGACATAGCTACCTTAATGTAGTTAGAGAACAGGTATAAGTAGTTAGCGGTGCACTATGGCGACCCCCACTCCTATCCCCACTCCCATCCCCACCCTTTTTCCCCCACACAGCGGCTGGTCGAAATGGCCAGCCGCGTGTGGGTGGTAAGAGGCGTGGGGGTGGGAGGGGGGATAGAATTCTGGACTCGCCATAGTGCACCACATGATTATTATTTTTGAATTTTACCTTCAATTTGCTGTGATGGCCTTGAAGACACTGAAGACTCCTATTTTTTTATTGCCACTCTTGTTTATTATTCACTCCTGTTTATTCTCACTCACAAGCACTATGACGTAACGTTTTTATTGCCACTCTTGTTTATTCTTCACTCCTATTTTTTTCTTGCTTATTATTCACTTTTGTTTATTATTCACTCCTGTTTATGCTCACTCACAAGCACTATGGCGTTAACGTTCGGCGGCGGCGTCGTCGTCGTCGTCGTCGTCGACGTCGTTGCCGTCGTCTTCGTCATCCTCCCAGCCGTTGATGTTCATCTCGGCGAAACCCTCGTCGTCGAGATAGTTGTTGTCGTTATCGATGTTAAAACGTTGAGCGACGAGAGCTGCGACATCCCGCCGTTCTCTGTCGAATAGTTTTATTACATACGGACGATTGGCGCGGCGACGTGTGATCACTATGGCCATCAGGCCGTCGCCAGCACATGCCTCCTCCACCAACGACTCGGCGCCCGATGAGTTGATGTGATCGAGACCGCGCAAATGACACTCGATGCACAGGGCCGGTATCCCAACGCATAAAGCGTTTGGGTGTTGGAGAAAAAAAATCTCAAAAAAATCCGAACGCCCCTCGTCCACTAAAAACACTTCGGAATAGCCGTCCTGCACATCGAAATAAATAATTTCGCCACGCACCGCACTGCCATGTCGAACTACGACGCAGGACACACCGATGTGTAATTGCTCCAGCGTAATTCCCGAGCCTTCACCGTTGATAATATAATAGTCCTGTAGCAGCTTCTGTAATTGTTCGTATGTACTCTGCATATCTGCGGAGCGTACTTGCAAACTATTCGCACACACCACTTCAATTACTCTACAGGAAAATTCTTCTCCCACAACACCGTTTTCGTATCGCGGATACATTATTGCAAACTCCGGTGCACTTAAACAAATTCACGTTAAAGCTGTAAAAACACGGCGCAGCGAGAAATGATGTACGCGACACGAACTCCGAAGAAAGACTGTCGACAAAAGACGCTTGACACACGTCCGCGGGATGCATCATCCGCGAGGCGAACGCAGACCGACCCATGAATACACGGTCAGCAGTATTGCACGCGTTCCTCGTGGTTATCTGAACGCGTGGGAACATGCATGCTCTGAGCGCGATACGCCGTCGACGAAGGTCGCGCGCTCGACGGCACGTGTCCCCAAGCGCGAGCCGCTCGCCCCCTGCGAGCGCACAGGAAGTCGCGAATGCACCGTCTGCAGTATTGCAGGCGTTCTTTCAGGCTCACGGTCAAGCGTGATGCGATGCATGTGTATAGGTGATGGATGAGTTTAGACAACCGGATGAAGCGTTCATACGAGAACCGGATGAAGCATTCATATGATACCACGGAATCAAACCGTGGGTAAATCTTTTATACGGACCTGCTTATGCCCGTATCATATATCTCGCGGAATATCGTGATAAATTGTATTTGCACGCTCGCGATCACGCGTTATTATAGGTATGAAAAAAAGTGCAAATCCATAAAATTTTGAACATAATTCTTTATGCTACGGAGCCGTCACATATCACTCGGAAATATAGAATTGAGTCAATCGGCTGGTCAGTCATAAGACAACCAACGAGAGCTCTGCATCACCGATTGATAATGGTAGATTACACAGTTCGCGCGAGTATTCGCGGTTTTTAAAATTAGTTAAGTTGCGCAGTATTCATCTCAGACGCCGATGCAATGATCAGTGGTGCGAGGAGTTACGGGATTTATCGGGCGAGAGACTTTTAAGCCGTCTACGATATATTATATGGTGGTGCGCCTTAGACCGCCCGGCCAACCGGCCATTCTATCTTAGGGGGATTCTACTTGTCAGTGATACTCGTCTTCACGATTTTTTGCATCAAAGAATTTTTTGCATCAAAGAATTTTTCGATGAAAAAAAACGAACGAACGAACGGACGAACGAAAATTATTTTTGCATAGAATTATTTTTTGCATAGAATTATTTTTTGCATAGAATTATTTTTTTGCATAGAATTATTTTTTGCATAGAATTATTTTTTTGCATAGAATTATTTTTTGCATAGAATTATTTTTTGCATAGAATTATTTTTTGCATAGAATAATTTTTTGCATAGAATTATTTTTTGCATAGAATTTATGCAAAAATTATTTTGCCCGGTGTGGGATTCGAACCCACGATTCCTCATTGGGAAACCGGAACTTAAATCCGGCGCCTTAGACCGCTCGGCCAACCGGCCATTCTATCTTAGGGGGATTCTACTTGTCAGTGATACTCGTGAAGACGGCTCCGCGACGTCCTTCATCTCTTACTGTGTATTAATGTCAGCTTGAAGTTAGAAAAAGTCCCTTATCTTGCCCACACTCCTTGGTAGATCGAGTCTTCGTGGCTGTGATTGTGAAACGGCTGAATTAACACTTAATCGGTACGACTTCTTAGAGCTTTTCTTTAATCCGTACAGCGAATGTACGTGAAAGGTATGGATAAAACAAGATGACTGACAAAGTTTATGGATGCGTCATCATCATCATCATCGCCAACCATCGTTGATCTGGAAACGCTGGAATACCCTTTGCTGCAGAAATTGCCGATAATAACAAAAATTCGGTGATAAAAAAATTCTTTGGCATTCAATGATAATCAAAGATATTTCTCATCAGATTTTTTCTCGTCGTTCGTTCGTTCGTTCGTTATCTGCTGTCATCAGTTCAAAAGGCTGCTATCCGCACGGGGCTTTGGGATGTATGCGATACAGAGTAGGTAGAAGACGGGAAAAATATTTTTTAATCTTTATTTTTAAGCATATTTAGAATACACGGCTACGAGACCAGCAGTTCTGTATACAATCCTGCACCCAGAATAAAGAAATATTGGTTTTATTATTTTATTATTAACATTTTTAAATTTACAGTTATAAGATTATTTTTTAGTGTTAGTTTTTAGTTTATTTTGAAGTATTCTTCATTGATGCGCTCCCGGTGTATCGAAGTAGCCTGGAAAATAATATTTAATAATATTTAATAATATTTACCAATTGTAACAAAACAACTTACCATTTATTGTTGCTCTTCATTCGGGGCCGGGAGACCCTCAGGAGTGCGATTTAATAAGATCACTTAATAACACTCAAAATCGCGAAGATACGACGGCGGGCACCGCTCTCTTCCAGATCTTCGTTTTCCGCCAGTTTTTTGTCCGGCTGTTGCTGGCTTACGATCAGGGAGGTGCTGAAAATCACTAAGATACGATGGCGTGCGCCGCTCTCTTCCAGATCTTCTTCTTCGTTTTCCGATCAGGGAGCCTGATTTTTTTTCGTCTGTTTCTGCCTTACGACCAGGGGGGTGCCTCATATATCGTATTCGGTGTACAAACCACATGTCGTAGCAAACAGGAGTAATCGGTAAAAACACCATTCGATCCGGAGGTGACGGCAGAAAATCAGCCTTTTGGAGACGGCACCGCTGCGTCTCCAATTTGATAGCCGATCGTGCATCCTCTATAATAAATAAATACACTAACGTAAAGTCCTTTGGAGAAAAAAATCCTATGATAGCTACTAGATTTGTCATGTCTTAAGAAATTGATTTACTCACGTAAATGGCGACCGGGGGTATGCGCCACGTCTTTCTCCTTCTCTCGAAGGTCTTGTTCATCTTCTGCTATTTCCAGCTCTTCCTTCACGATGCTCAGATCAATTCCGTACTCCATTTTTGCTTAACACTTCACTTAACTTCTTTGACTTCTATTACTGGGACGGTCTCAAGACGAACTAAAATATTAAAGACACGCTCGCGAGGAAGATCCGCTTAATTGTCGAGCGTAGATCTGCGAATGCACCGTCAGCACTATTGCAGGTGTTCCTCGAGGCCCATGGTCAGACGCGTGGTCGATGAAAAAAATTATTATTTTAACTTCACTTGAAAAAATTATTATTTTAACTTCACTTGAAAAAATTATTATTTTAACTTCACTTACAATATTTAATAGAATTATAAACGAGCTATTATTTTAACTTCACTTGAAATATTTAATATACGGAAATTATGTCATGACTCATACAGATATCTGCATCTGAAAAACTTTCATATTTAGGGATTCATAACTGCATTGTTTTTTATCGTATTCATCGTTCGATGGTCATTTCCTTCAGTTGTGAAATTCTCTGAGTAATTTTTTATTTATTTCTCGCCTTAAAAGAATCCTCGTTTAATCCGGAGATGGTTGAGCGGAAGGAGTGGCTGCCGGAACGTGCAATACACTTCATTGTTACCGAAAGACGTGCATTGATTCAACTCGACCACCCGATGAAATACATCGACCACCCAAAGACGAATCGATAGGGTAATGTTCGTTCGTTCGTTCGTTCGTTCGTTCGTTCTTTCGTTCGTTCGTTCGTTCGTTCGTTCGTTCGTTCGTTCGTTCGTTCGTTCGTTCGTTCGTTCGTTCGTTCGTTCGTTCGTTCGTTCGTTCGTTCGTTCGTTCGTTCGTTCGTTCGTTCGTTCGTTCGTTCGTTCGTTCGTTCGTTCGTTCGTTCGTTCGTTCGTTCGTTCGTTCGTTCGTTCGTTCGTTCGTTCGTTCGTTCGTTCGTTCGTTCGTTCGTTCGTTCGTTCGTTCGTTCGTTCGTTCGTTCGTTCGTTCGTTCGTTCGTTCGTTCGTTCGTTCGTTCGTTCGTTCGTTCGTTCGTTCGTTCGTTCGTTCGTTCGTTCGTTCGTTCGTTCGTTCGTTCGTTCGTTCGTTCGTTCGTTCGTTCGTTCGTTCGTTCGTTCGTTCGTTCGTTCGTTCGTTCGTTCGTTCGTTCGTTCGTTCGTTCGTTCGTTCGTTCGTTCGTTCGTTCGTTCGTTCGTTCGTTCGTTCGTTCGTTCGTTCGTTCGTTCGTTCGTTCGTTCGTTCGTTCGTTCGTTCGTTCGTTCGTTCGTTCGTTCGTTCGTTCGTTCGTTCGTTCGTTCGTTCGTTCGTTCGTTCGTTCGTTCGTTCGTTCGTTCGTTCGTTCGGTCGTTCGTTCGTTCGTTCGTTCGTTCGTTCGTTCGTTCGTTCGTTCGTTCGTTCGTTCGTTCGTTCGTTCGTTCGTTCGTTCGTTCGTTCGTTCGTTCGTTCGTTCGTTCGTTCGTTCGTTCGTTCGTTCGTTCGTTCGTTCGTTCGTTCGTTCGTTCGTTCGTTCGTTCGTTCGTTCGTTCGTTCGTTCGTTCGTTCGTTCGTTCGTTCGTTCGTTCGTTCGTTCGTTCGTTCGTTCGTTCGTTCGTTCGTTCGTTCGTTCGTTCGTTCGTTCGTTCGTTCGTTCGTTCGTTCGTTCGTTCGTTCGTTCGTTCGTTCGTTCGTTCGTTCGTTCGTTCGTTCGTTCGTTCGTTCGTTCGTTCGTTCGTTCGTTCGTTCGTTCGTTCGTTCGTTCGTTCGTTCGTTCGTTCGTTCGTTCGTTCGTTCGTTCGTTCGTTCGTTCGTTCGTTCGTTCGTTCGTTCGTTCGTTCGTTCGTTCGTTCGTTCGTTCGTTCGTTCGTTCGTTCGTTCGTTCGTTCGTTCGTTCGTTCGTTCGTTCGTTCGTTCGTTCGTTCGTTCGTTCGTTCGTTCGTTCGTTCGTTCGTTCGTTCGTTCGTTCGTTCGTTCGTTCGTTCGTTCGTTCGTTCGTTCGTTCGTTCGTTCGTTCGTTCGTTCGTTCGTTCGTTCGTTCGTTCGTTCGTTCGTTCGTTCGTTCGTTCGTTCGTTCGTTCGTTCGTTCGTTCGTTCGTTCGTTCGTTCGTTCGTTCGTTCGTTCGTTCGTTCGTTCGTTCGTTCGTTCGTTCGTTCGTTCGTTCGTTCGTTCGTTCGTTCGTTCGTTCGTTCGTTCGTTCGTTCGTTCGTTCGTTCGTTCGTTCGTTCGTTCGTTCGTTCGTTCGTTCGTTCGTTCGTTCGTTCGTTCGTTCGTTCGTTCGTTCGTTCGTTCGTTCGTTCGTTCGTTCGTTCGTTCGTTCGTTCGTTCGTTCGTTCGTTCGTTCGTTCGTTCGTTCGTTCGTTCGTTCGTTCGTTCGTTCGTTCGTTCGTTCGTTCGTTCGTTCGTTCGTTCGTTCGTTCGTTCGTTCGTTCGTTCGTTCGTTCGTTCGTTCGTTCGTTCGTTCGTTCGTTCGTTCGTTCGTTCGTTCGTTCGTTCGTTCGTTCGTTCGTTCGTTCGTGCGTTCGTTCGTTCGTTCGTTCGTTCGTTCGTTCGTTCGTTCGTTCGTTCGTTCGTTCGTTCGTTCGTTCGTTCGTTCGTTCGTTCGTTCGTTCGTTCGTTCGTTCGTTCGTTCGTTCGTTCGTTCGTTCGTTCGTTCGTTCGTTCGTTCGTTCGTTCGTTCGTTCGTTCGTTCGTTCGTTCGTTCGTTCGCTCTAAAAAATTACTCAGAGAATTTCACAACTGAAGGAAATGACCATCGAACGATGAATACGATAAAAAACAATGCAGTTATGAATCCCTAAATATGAAAATTTTTCAGATGCAGATATCTGTATGAGTCATGACACAACTTGCTTGTCAAACGTCCTAGAGGTTTTCTCAAAAAAGTAGCCGTTCATTATTAATTAGCCTATCGATTCGTCTTTGGGTGATCGATGTATTTCATCGGGTGGCCGAGTTGAATCAATGCGCGTCTTTCGGTAACGATGAAGTGTATTGCACGTTCCGGTAGCCACTCCTTCCGTACAACCATCTCCGGTTTAAATGAGGATTCTTTTAAGGCGAGAAATAAATAAAAAATTACTCAGAGAATTTCACAACTGAAGGAAATGACCATCGAACGATGAATACGATAAAAAAAAACAATGCAGTTATGAATCCCTAAATATGAAAATTTTTCAGATGCAGATATCTGTATGAGTCATGACACAACTTGCTTGTCAAACGTCCTAGAGGTTTTCTCAAAAAAGTAGCCGTTCATTATTAATTACCCTATCGATTCGTCTTTGGGTGATCGATGTATTTCATCGGGTGGCCGAGTTGAATCAATGCGCGTCTTTCGGTAACGATGAAGTGTATTGCACGTTCCGGTAGCCACTCCTTCCGCACAACCATCTCCGGTTTAAATGAGGATTCTTTTAAGGCGAGAAATAAATAAAAAATTACTCAGAGAATTTCACAACTGAAGGAAATGACCATCGAACGATGAATACGATAAAAAAAAACAATGCAGTTATGAATCCCTAAATATGAAAATTTTTCAGATGCAGATATCTGTATGAGTCATGACACAACTTGCTTGTCAAACGTCCTAGAGGTTTTCTCAAAAAAGTAGACGTTCATTATTAATTACCCTATCGATTCGTCTTTGGGTGATCGATGTATTTCATCGGGTGGCCGAGTTGAATCAATGCGCGTCTTTCGGTAACAATGAAGTGTATTGCACGTTCCGGTAGCCACTCCTTCCGCACATCAGCCTTTTGGAGACGGCACCGCTGCGTCTCCATATTAGCTATCTGACAAGCCGACCCACCATCAAGATACTTTTCTCTACAAACTGGCGGAGTTTCATCACGATCGAATGATCAGAAATCAATCTGGGCACGAATATCCTTAGAGATCGCCAGATTCAAATATGTCAGGACGCATTTCGGTAATCTCATTGATGAGGGTTTTGCGCAATGCGTCCGGAGAAAATTCATCGAAATTTGAAAGGGGTGAGGAGCCTCGTTCAACGATCTGTCGTATAAATTCGATCACGTATACTCCGCAGTTATAATTCCCAACTTGTCGGGGGCAAGTTAATTGAGGCAGCGCATTCCCCGTCATTCTCCATTCTCGTTCGTCATCACGAAATATTATTTTCCAAATTGTGACAAATTGTTTAAAATATCTCGCTCGTCTGTTTACGTCGGAATCATTATCCGCCAATGAGTCAAGGAAATGACATACTTTTTCACGAACGTCCGCAACTAATAATATAGTATGCTCCTCGTTCATTATCGGGAACAGGATCATATCTTTTCCCTGCAGATGATTTTCGCTCAGTGACGGATGTACCCCGCGCTTGACATACTCTCGTGTCCTCGTCTGTTGATATATAAAAATATCCCACGAGCTTTGACAATCAACGTAATATATGGAGACGTTGGAATTGCAGCGTGCGATTGCGCTGGTTGCACAAAAGTCAATAACAATGTTATTGATTCTTGTGGAACCTCGCAGCGTATCAACGTCTGTAGCCTTTATTGGTACAGCTCGATTACCAACAAATGGAGGATTTGCCTTTCCCATAGACGACTCACCGTCGACCGCGTCAACGCGACCTCTTTCCGGCAACATTTCAGTCCATGACTTCCAGTGCATTTAAAAAATGCCTTCCGCCATATGTCTCCGTGCCTTACAGTTTCTTGATGGCATGACGAGCTTCCAAACCTCCTCGAAAATATCTTTCTTAACATTATCGCGGTATTGGCATACGGTAAGGAATGCTACCCGCAATTCGTTCGTCAAAGTCTTTTTTGGTTTCGGCATTGCGTTCGGCTCGTTCGTTCGTTCGTTCGACTCGTTCGTTCGTTCGTTCGACTCGTTCGTTCGTTCGTTCGTTCGACTCGTTCGTTCGACTCGTTCGTTCGTTCGTTCGTTCGTTCGTTCGTTCGTTCGTTCGTTCGTTCGTTCGTTCGTTCGTTCGTTCGTTCGTTCGTTCGTTCGTTCGTTCGTTCGTTCGTTCGTTCGTTCGTTCGTTCGTTCGTTCGTTCGTTCGTTCGTTCGTTCGTTCTTTCGTTCGTTCGTTCGTTCGTTCGTTCGTTCGTTCGTTCGTTCGTTCGTTCGTTCGTTCGTTCGTTCGTTCGTTCGTTCGTTCGTTCGTTCGTTCGACTCGTTCGTTCGTTCGTATTCGTAAGTACTATAATATACTTGTTGCAAACATTGTTAACCATAATTAATATAATTGACCCCAAATCAATACGTCTTTTCATAGATTGAACTACAAGTCAATTCTGGAATTTTCGTAGAAAAGGCCGAATTAGAAAATATATTGGAGTTCGATGAAAAACCTACGACGATGGCTAAACGCTTGATGCGTGTGATCGTGGGCGACGCGGAATTACGAAAAATGTCGGCAGGGGGCAGATCTAAGCGACCAGGAATTCCCCTCCACATTCGAAAAGTCGTGTTAAGTACGAACTGCTATCATGTTAAACATTACGAGAACATTTAGACGATACCTTTAAGGAAACGTATTGAATTTAACGAAAAGTAGCTTTTTAAAAATGCAGTGTAATAAATACTGTGTTATGAAACTGGAGTTCTATTTAATTTATTAAAAAAAAAATAAACAGACAACGAGTATTGAATTTGATAATAATTGTCTAAGCGTGCAGTTTTTATGAGATGTTAAATTTATCATATTGTCTGAAACAGTTTTTGATCATTCATCACCATTTTCATCATTAGTTGATCAAATGTGCAATCTATTGTATATAAATACTGATAATAAGACCGATTACAGGATTTGTGAGGAAGAATACGGCTGAAGGAGTAAACCGATTGACCGAACAAGCCTACACACGGGCCCTCAATTGTATGGTCGCAACGTTGCGCTCGAATGCAAAAAAAAGCTGCGTTGACGAAGACTGCGAATGACGACGAAGCTTCTTCTGAGCACAATTCTATTTTGTAAAGATTGAAAGCCCTGTACATTTGAGATATTGGATGTGTATAATAAGACACGTTAATACTTCGATAATATTTGAAATATTCTGTGGACTTGTAAAATTATCGGTTCTCAAAATTATACCTCTCGATACCTCGATAATACTTCGATGGGATGGGACTTTGCGAGATACGCATATTTCAATACTTAAACCATATTCGCAAGCCCAGTATATTTGAGGTATCGGATGTGTATAATAAGACCCGTTAGTACTTCGATAATACTTGACATATTCTGTGGAATTGGAAAATTACCGGTTTTCAAAATTATAATTAGTAATACGCATATTGCCATACTTCGACCATACTCGAAAGCCCTGTATATTTGAGGTATCCGATGTGTATAATAAGACCCGTTAATACTTCGCAAATACTTGTCATATTCTGTGGACTTGTAAAATTATCGGTTCTCAAAATTATACCCCTCGATACCTCGATAATACTTCGATGGGATGGGGGACTTTGCGGGATCTGCGAGAAACGCATATTTCAATACTTAAACCATATTCGAAAGCCCTGTATATTTGAGGTATCAGATGTGTATAATAAGACCCGTTAATACTTCGATAATACTTGACATATTCTGTGGACATGTAAAATTACCGGTTTTCAAAATCATAGATATTAATACGCATATTAACATACTTCGACCATACTCGAAAGCCCTGTATATTTGAGGTATCGGATGTGTATAATAAGACCCGTTAATACTTCGATAATACTTGACGTATTCTGTGAACTTGTAAAATTAACGGTTCTCAGAGTTATACCCTTCAATACCTCGACAATACTTGACATATTCTGTGGACTTGTAAAATTACCGGTTTTCAAAATTATAGATATTAATACGCATATTTCAATACTTAAACCATATTCGAAAGCCCTGTATATTTGAGGTATCAGATGTGTATAATAAGACCCGTTAATACTTCGATAATACTTGACATATTCTGTGGACTTGTAAAATACCGGTTTTCAAAATTATAATTATTAATACGCATATTGCCATACTTCGACCATACTCGAAAGCCCAGTATATTTGAGGTATCAGATGTGTATAATAAGACCCGTTAATACTTCGATAATACTTGACATATTCTGTGGACTTGTAAAATTATCGGTTCTCAAAATTATACCCCTCGATACCTCGATAATACTTGACATATTCTGTGAACTTGTAAAGTTACCGGTTTTCAAAATTATCGATATTAATACGCATATTGCCATACTTCGACCATACTCGAAAGCCCTGTATGTTTGAGGTATCAGATGTGTATAATAAGACCCGTTAATACTTCGATAATACTTGACATATTCTGTGGACTTGTAAAATTATCGGTTTTCAAAATTATACCCCTCAATACCTCGATAATACTTCGATGGGATGGGGGACTTTGCGGGATCTGCGAGAAACGCATATTTCAATACTTAAACCATATTCGAAAGCCCTGTATGTTTGAGGTATCAGATGTGTATAATAAGACCCGTTAATACTTCGATAATACTTGACATATTCTGTGGACTTGTAAAATTATCGGTTCTCAAAGTTATACCCCTCAATACCTCGATAATACTTCGATAATACTTGACATATTCTGTGAACTTGTAAAGTTACCGGTTTTCAAAATTATCGATATTAATACGCATATTGCCATACTTCGACCATACTCGAAAGCCCTGTATGTTTGAGGTATCAGATGTGTATAATAAGACCCGTTAATACTTCGATAATACTTGACATATTCTGTGGACTTGTAAAATTATCGGTTTTCAGAATTATACCCCTCAATACCTCGATAATACTTCGATGGGATGGGGGACTTTGCGGGATCTGCGAGAAACGCATATTTCAATACTTAAACCATATTCGAAAGCCCTGTATATTTGAGGTATCAGATGCGTATAATAAGACCCGTTAATACTTCGATAATACTTGACATATTCTGTGGACTTGTAAAATTATCGGTTCTCAACGTTATACCCTTCAATACCTCGATAATACTTCGATAATACTTGACATATTCTGTGAACTTGTAAAGTTACCGGTTTTCAAAATTATCGATATTAATACGCATATTGCCATACTTCGACCATACTCGAAAGCCCTGTATATTTGAGATATCAGATGTGTATAATAAGGCCCGTTAATACTTCGATAATACTTGACATATTCTGTGGACTTGTAAAATTATCGGTTTTCAAAATTATACCCCTCAATACCTCGACAATACTTCGATGGGATGGGGGACTTTGCGGGATCTGCGAGAAACGCATATTTCAATACTTAAACCATATTCGAAAGTCCTGTATATTTGAGGTATCAGATGTGTATAATAAGACCAGTTAATACTTCGATAATACTTGACATATTCTGTGGACTTGTAAAATTATCGGTTCTCAAAGTTATACCCCTCAATACCTCGATAATACTTCGATAATACTTGACATATTCTGTGAACTTGTAAAGTTACCGGTTTTCAAAATTATCGATATTAATACGCATATTGCCATACTTCGACCATACTCGAAAGCCCTGTATGTTTGAGGTATCAGATGTGTATAATAAGACCCGTTAATACTTCGATAATTCTTGACATATTCTGTGGACTTGTAAAATTATCGGTTTTCAAAATTATACCCCTCAATACCTCGATAATACTTCGATGGGATGGGGGACTTTGCGGGATCTGCGAGAAACGCATATTTCAATACTTAAACCATATTCGAAAGCCCTGTATATTTGAGGTATCAGATGCGTATAATAAGACCCGTTAATACTTCGATAATACTTGACATATTCTGTGGACTTGTAAAATTATCGGTTCTCAACGTTATACCCTTCAATACCTCGATAATACTTCGATAATACTTGACATATTCTGTGAACTTGTAAAGTTACCGGTTTTCAAAATTATCGATATTAATACGCATATTGCCATACTTCGACCATACTCGAAAGCCCTGTATATTTGAGATATCAGATGTGTATAATAAGACCCGTTAATACTTCGATAATACTTGACATATTCTGTGGACTTGTAAAATTATCGGTTTTCAAAATTATACCCCTCAATACCTCGATAATACTTCGATGGGATGGGGGACTTTGCGGGATCTGCGAGAAACGCATATTTCAATACTTAAACCATATTCGAAAGCCCTGTATGTTTGAGGTATCAGATGTGTATAATAAGACCCGTTAATACTTCGATAATACTTGACATATTCTGTGGACTTGTAAAATTATCGGTTCTCAAAGTTATACCCCTCAATACCTCGATAATACTTCGATAATACTGGACATATTTTGTGAACTTGTAAAGTTACCGGTTTTCAAAATTATCGATATTAATACGCATATTGCCATACTTCGACCATACTCGAAAGCCCTGTATGTTTGAGGTATCAGATGTGTATAATAAGACCCGTTAATACTTCGATAATACTTGACATATTCTGTGGACTTGTAAAATTATCGGTTTTCAAAATTATACCCCTCAATACCTCGATAATACTTCGATGGGATGGGGGACTTTGCGGGATCTGCGAGAAACGCATATTTCAATACTTAAACCATATTCGAAAGCCCTGTATATTTGAGGTATCAGATGTGTATAATAAGACCCGTTAATACTTCGATAATACTTGACATATTCTGTGGACTTGTAAAATTATCGGTTCTCGAAATCATACGCTCCAATACCTCGATAATACTTCGATGGGATGAGACTTTGCGAGGTCTTTGAAAAACGCGTATTTCTATACTTCGACCATACTCGAAAGCCCTGAATATCAGAGGTATCGGATGTGTATAATAAGACCCGTTAATACTTCGATAATACTTCGATAATACTCTGTGGATTTGTAAAATTATCGGTTCTCGAAATCATACGCTCCAATACCTCGATAATACTCCGATGGGATGAGACTTTGCGAGGTCTTTGAAAAACGCGTATTTCTATACTTCGACCATACTCGAAAGCCCTGAATATCAGAGGTATCGGATGTGTATAATAAGACCCGTTAATACTTCGATAATACTTCGATAATACTCTGTGGATTTGTAAAATTATACGTTCTCAAAATTATACATATTAATACGTATATTTCGATACTTCGACCATACTCGAAAGCCGAGAATATTCGACGTATCGGATATGTATAATAAGACCCGTTGATACTTCGATAATACTTGACGTATTCTGTGGATTTGTAAAATTAACAGTTCTCAAAAATATACATATTAATACACATATTTCAATACTTCGATCATACTTGAAAACCTAGAATATTTGAGGTATCGGATATGTATAATAAGACCCGTTAATACTTCGATAATACTTGACATATTCTGTGAACTTGTAAAATTATCGGTTCTCAAAACTATACGTCTAAATACCTCGATAATACTTCGATAATACCTGACATACTCTATGGGTTTGTAAAATTATCGGTTCTCAAAATAATACGTCTCAATACCTCGATAATACTTCGATGATACTTGACATACTCTGTGGACTTGTAAAATTAACAGTTCTCAAAAATATACATATTGATACGCATATTTCAATACTTCGATCATACTTGAAAAACCTAGAATATTTGAGGTATCGGATATGTATAATAAGGCCCGTTAATACTTCGATGATACTTGACATACTCTGTGGATATGTACAATTAACAGTTCTCAAAAATATACATATTAATACACATATTTCAATACTTCGATCATACTTGAAAACCTAGAATATTTGAGGTATCGGATATGTATAATAAGACCCGTTAATACTTCGATAATACTTGACATACTCTGTGGATTTGTAAAATTGTCGGTTCTCAAATAATAAATCGTAATACGTGAATAATACTTTGATTATACTGTGTTTTATTTCAATGAAAAATGAATAAAAACTACGGCGTACTTACCGGCTTGAAATAATGAATAAACAGTAAGTTTGTAATCTACAAATATGTATATTGAATATTTTGGCAATTTTGTTACTCGCAATACTCGGCAATACTTACCGCATATTCTTTACTGCTCTCAAGCGGAATATTAATCGGGTATTGTTTTGTCCACTAGATAAGATTTGACATATTTCAAATTTAAATACTCTTATAATATTTAAAAAATACAATTTTAATACTTCCATTTTTGCGCGGGTTGTAACAGGAGCAGATTCCTTGTACAATAATTTCCGTATTTATGCGCCTCCGTCTGCGAGAAGGGCACTCAAACGGACGGATTCGGGGACTCGAGCGTGAAGGAATTCTGGGCTGGCGTGTCAGAGACAAGTTTGACGTTTAAATAACTCGCTTTATTGTTCTATTTACAGACTGAAATCTTTATTAACCCTTTTTCGGTTCCTTCTTAACTCGGAATATTCTCCGCTTATATCTATATTCGGAGCAATTACAAAAATGGTTCCTGCAGAACCAAAAGACTGAACAATGAATATTAATTCCATTCAAGAACTTGTTTCTCATTCACTTATTGTCTCTATTTAGTGCTTTGTTTTATAGCTTCAAGGAGATATTTTAATCGAGAGATATTTATTCCGCGTGAACCGCACCACGCATGCGCGGGCAGCTTCTCAGGCGACGCGAAGTCCAGCTGGTCGCTGTGCTCGGCTGTCTCGTGGTGACGTCACGGCACGGCGATCGCCTGTGACAGCTCGCTCGCCTCGTGATTTGCAATTGGCGTTAATTTGTGACTTGGGCGTTTTTACCTGATTTTGATGGTCTAGGAGCCTTCAGGGGAAGTGAACTAAACCCTGGACATGACTTTTTCGGATCCTTGGAGTCGTAAAATGCGTCTGATCCGACCTTGCAGCGTCCTGACCGGTCACTTTGGTCACTTTACCGCTCGCTCCAATTGACACTTTCAGTGGCTCACGTCATTTGCGAGTCTTAGTCCGTCTTGCACACTCGGACTGTCCTAAGTTCCCACTCGGCACCAATGTCTAAGTCCGACTTTACACCTTGCTTATATGTCCCCTTGGCACGAGAGTTATATGGAGAAGTGTCGCAAATTTTATAAGTCTAAATCGTCCCCGATTTTTATAAGTTCGGGCCAGCACAATTTTCACAAATTCAAATCAGCACGGATTTATAAGTCCAAATTGTCCTCAGTTTTATAACTCCTTTTTCGGTGCACAATTTATAAGTTCACTTGGCACGGAAATTTATAAGTCCTTTTTCGGCACGAATTTTATAAGTTCTTTTTCGGCACGAATTTTATAAGTTCTTTTTCGGCACGAATTTTATAAGTTCTTTTCCGGCACAGATTTTTCTAAGTCCGAACAGCACAAATTTTATAAGTCCGAACGGCACAATTTTGATAAGTCCACAGTTGCACAAAATTTATAAGTCCTTTTTGGCACTGTTTCACTTTTCTCGCTTTTCACTTTTGTTCACTTTTCACTTTTCCTTTGGAGTTGGCCGATGATAATGTAGATCGTTTACTGATTATCCTCCGTCGATTACAGGCTCTTTTATACCCCGATTTTGGACTCCCACTCCGCCGGTTTTGCAGATTTCTGGCGGACTCGCGTCTGCGTGCGGTCGCCCGATTATTAGATTCTGATTGTCGGACGCCTTGTTCCTTCTTTGCCCTCCAATCCTGAGTCGGTAAGATCGTGACGATTATCCGGTCTTATCCTCTGAGCAAATAGTGTGCTCGGTCGGTGCCGTGTGCAAAGGGAGTCTCTTCATATCTGTCCAATCAGCGAGGCCGATTTTCCCTCGCTTTTGCCTTTCTCCGACCTTGAGCTTGTTTTCTCCGCAAGCCCGATCGGCAGCGCCGCTGTGCTTCCGAATCCATCGTCTTGCGCGTGCGCGTCGCTTCGGCATCGATCGAGCCGCCGCTCGATCCCGTCGGATGGCGCCACTTGGCTCTCTGCGGGCTTGTCCGACGGCTGCTCGGCATCTCGCTGGACTGACCGCGTCTCCCGGGCTCTCGCGGTGTGACGTCACCGTGGCCACACGGGAGGTTTTCTTATGTAGGGGAGTTACATTCTCCCCCACATTACTGTTGGGACTCGTCTCGGGTCCCAACAGTCATGTTCCTTTTCATTTTTATTCTTTCTTTTGTTTTTATTCTCCCTTGATTTATTTTGGTGTTATCTTTATTTCCATTTTATTTGCTATTCTTCCTATTTCTTTCTCTTTCTTTCTTCTATTGTTTGTTTATTTCTCTACTTATTTAGTTATTTTCAGGTTCGTGTCTCTTGACTACCTCGTAAATAAGGAAATGCCGCTTAAGGGTATTTTGGTTTTATTTTAAATATACATCTGTTTTGCATTTTGTTTGTGTTTTTGTGTTTGTGTGTTTTTGTGTGTTTTTTTTTCGATTTAATTTCCATGTCTTCGCTGTTGACGGTGTTCGTTCTCCCAGTCTTCCATGTCGTCGTCGTCTTCCTCGTTCTCGCCGTCCTCTACCTCCATGTCCATCTCCTCGTTCTCGTCCTCCGCCTCGTGCTCGTCCTCCTCCTCGTGCTCGTCCTCCTCCTCGTTCTGGTCCTCCTCCTCGGCTATCTCTGGTCGGAGGCAGAGCCGGCCTCCGTCCTCTCCCCAGTCAAACGGTCTGGGGTTAGGACCCCATCGTCCTTGGCCATTCCGGAGGAGTTGGTCCCTTATGGGCTCCTCCGCGTTGTCTGGGCTCTCCAACGCCACCCAGATAGCGTCGGTACCGGTCTCCCGGTCCATGACGTGGAGGTCCCAGTATTGATATTCTAGCTGGTCCCTCACGTCCTGGATGATTTCGGGAGACCATGTGTCCTCTCCCATCGGCCGGGTGGCGTGGAGTCCGCAGGCAATCGCCTGGAAGGCGACACTCCGGTGCTCCCCGGGAACGGTGTATATTTCCCCGGGTCTGGCGTTGAGCTCTAAGGCCCAATCGCCCAGCCAGACCGGGATGTCCCCGTCCTGGTCCCTGTCTCCCATCACACAACCCCGGTAAAACCGGCGGGTGTGCCGGACGTATACCGGCGCGCCAGGATATATGTCTTCCTCGCGTACGGGCCGTACCTCCGGGTGGTCAGGGGTTGTGCTGGCGTAATACGCCAGGAGTCGTGCCCTCTTTCCCTCCGGATCTGGTAGGTGAACGTAGAAAAGGCTGGGGTTGGAGACCGTCAGCACCTCGACTCCTTTGAAGCTCCCCTCCAGATTTCGGGCCGGAAAATTGCGGAACGACGCCATGTTTCTTCTTTTTCTTTTTCTCCTCTTTTTGTTATTCTGGCTCTTCTTTTCTTCCTTCTTCTCGCTTTTCTTTTCTTCTCCTTTCTCTTTTCTCTTCTATACTCTGTCGCCTGTCACTTTTCACTTATCTCTTGCCTCTCGCTTTCGTACTGTCGAGCTTGCTGTTACATTTGCCCGATAACCCGTGAAATTTTGAATTTTGCCCCCTCCCCCATCTTACTTTGTCGACGCGAAGTTCGATACACTAGATATACATGCGTACCCTGGGATATCCCGCATGGTTATTATTATCATTCCGTCGAGATCGTCATTGTTTCTCGGTATAATGCCTCGGTTTCTGGCGATTCTGCTGGTCATCTTGATTCGGGAGTCGATCGCGGCGAGCTTCTCGGTTCCCCGGCTTAATCCCTTGTTTTGATGTTGGTACTCCGCCGCGCTCGACTCCTTCGCCGTCCGTGGTCCCGCTCGCGGAGAGTACGGTCGTCAGCCGGCCCGGTGCTTGGCCCGGCACCGCGCTGTCTCGGCGTGTGTTGTGGGCCGGTGCGTTGCTCTTGTTGTTTTCCGCTCTACGTCGTAACTGATGTCTTAATCTCCTTACCATCGTGATGGATTCCCAACACTATCCCTGATGTTGAATTTCCTTTTCTTTTATTTTTTCGTCGTTTGGTCTTATCCTATTCTTAATTATATCTTACATTATCTCTATTTTTAATGATTGTGTTTTATTTCCTCATTCTTAATTCTAGCTTGTGCTCTTTTCTAATTCCGTTCTTAACTTTTTCTTATTCTATTCTTAAATCTAATTTTGACTTATTTTTACCTTGCTCTCGTTATCTTATGCTATTCTTAATCCTTTCTTCTTCTATTTCGATTCTCCATTCTTGTTTCCTGACTTTATTCTTAGTGCTTTTTCTTTTCTTAATTATTTCTTACTCCATTTTCCTTCTATTTATTTTATTTATTTTATTGATTCTATTTATGTCATTCATCCTTATTCCTACCCTTTGTTGTTTTCTTATACTATCCCTTGTCGTCTTCTTATTCTATTCTTAAGTCTATCCTTAATTCTATTCCTACTCTTTTCTTAGTTTATTCTTCATTATTTTCTTTATTCTTATTTTTCTTGTATTCCTATTCTATTCTTACTGCTTTTCCTATTCTTCATTCTACTTGTACTCTTTTTCCTTATTCCTACCTAACCTAACCCTTTCTGTTTCTTACTCACTTTCTTCTCCTAATTTATTATGTTTCGTTTTGATTTTTCTTTGATTTTTATTATTATTATCTTTTTCCTATTACTATTTTCCTTATCATTAATGCTTATTTCTAAGCTTCTCTTTTTCTTAATCTATTTCTTATTCTACCTTACTCTATCCTTCCCCCTTTGTTCTCGGGTTATTCGGAGTCCTCTGCATGGTCGCTAATCTTCGCACTCGCCTTTTGGTGATAGCGTTTCAAAAGGCTCGAGTGGAATTTCCCCCTCAGTTTCTTTGTCTCCGGGTCCTCGAGAATATAAGTCGCGAGTCCCACGCACCTTCCGATTCGATATGGTCCTTCGTAAAGAGGCATGAACTTTGCGGCGACTTGGTCGTTTTGATTCGACACGTTCAATGCTTTTACGAGAACCAGATCTCCTTCCTCGTAGGTAGTCAGGCGGTGACACTCGTCGAACTTCTCGGCTCTTCTCCGGCCTTTTCGTAATATCCGCTGCTGTACGATTTCGAGTTTTCTCGCGTACTCGACCATTTCTTCGGCTTTTTCCCTCAGCGCCGGTATCCAATTTTTCCACGGGCGATGTGGTGGTTTTTTCGTCTGCAGTTCCCTCGGCGTGTATTCCGTGGTATCATGGGGCGAGTCATTGATACAATCTTGTATGATCGGCACCCATCTTGCCCATGCCGTATGTCGGTCGGTGAGCAAGGTGCGGAAAAATCGTCCGAGCTCTCTGTTTACTCGTTCGACGATATTTCCCTGCGGGTGCCGAATCGACGAAAACACTCCTTGTATCTCTTCGTCCTCTAACCATTTTTTCCACGCCTTGGCCGTGAACTGCGTGCCGTGGTCGAATTGAATCCTCTTAGGTTTGCCATACTTTGGAATATAGTCCGTGCTGAGCTTCTTTATTACCGTTTTGGTGTTTGCTTTTCGCATCGGATACAAAGTGACGAACTTTGTAAACGCGTCCAGCGTTACTAAAATATGGCGCACTCCCCCGGTTGACATCGGTAATGGGCCGTAAAAATCGATGGAGAGTAGATCTCCCGGCCCTTCGGGTACAATAGTTTGCATATTTGCATAACTATTTTGTACCGCACATTTTGTTCGCTGGCACGTGTCACATGTGGCGAGCTGGTGCCTGATGCTTTTAGCAAACCGAGGATATGCAAAATCCTCGCTTAACATCTGAAACACCTTGGTTGCACCGACATGGCCGTACATGACGTGGCACTCCTCGACAAGGATTTCTCTTATTTCTTCCGGCAACGCCACCTTCCATTGTCCTGTCTTCGCAGCTCTCTGCAGGACTCCTTCGCTGATTCGGTAATTTTTCGGATGGTTCTCCGTGTCTTTTTCATCTTCCAACAGAGTAATAATGGCGTTTAAATCCTCTTGATTTCTCTGTAGGCTACCGATCGTCCTCATTTTTTGTGATAAGGACTTCGAAGGTTTTTGCGCGAGCGCTGCGATTATTATTTTTCCGGGCGCCGTTCCATCGGGCTCATAAGTGTGTTCGCGGAGTCGGCTTAGCGTATCTGCCACTTGATTAGATTTTCCTGGCCGATGTTCTACCGTTAAATCATACCCTTGCAGCAAGAGCGCCCATCTCAAAAGCCTGTCGCTCGTGAATCGGCACGTTTTTAGGAACACCAGAGCCTTATGGTCGGTGATTATCGTTATCTTTGCTCCCTTAAGATAACTTTGGAATTTCTGGAGAGCCCACACGATCGCGAGTAATTCCTTTTCCGATGTAGTATAGCCAACTTCGGCTCCTTTTAGTGTCCGACTGGCAAATGAAATCACCCCGACTTCGCCATCTTCGTCGGTTTGTGACAATGTCGCGCCAAGCGCATAGTCACTTGCGTCCGTCGTCAGGGTATATGGCTTTGTTACATCGGGATGCTCGAGTACCACCGACTCGCAAAACAGCTGTTTCACTTTTCCGAATGCCGTTTCGTGGATATCTGTCCACTTCCAACGCGTCCCCTTTTTTAACAGCTCTAACAAGGGGACAGTTTCCTCAGCGTGTTTACTCGTAAATTTCGTGTAGAAATTTACTAGTCCGAGAAATCCCCTCAGCTGTTTTATATTACGGGGACGGGGAAATTCTTTAATCGATTTCACCTTGTCTGGCTGCGGCAGTATCCCCTTCGTCGTCACGACGTGCCCGAGAAAATTCACTTCATTTCTAAAGAAATGAGACTTTTCCATTTTGAGAGTCATGCCATGTTCGCGGATTCTCGAAAATAATTGTCGGAGATGTTGTAGGTGTTGTCGAGTATCTCCCGACACCACTAACAGATCGTCCACGAAATTTACTATAAAATCTCCGGTGTTTCGAAGGACGATGTCCAGTCCCCGAACAAGCGCCGCGGTACTCGTTTTTAAACCGAACGGCGTAACCGTGAATTCATAGCATTTATTT
This sequence comes from Ichneumon xanthorius, assembly GCA_917499995.1. Lineage (NCBI taxonomy): Eukaryota > Metazoa > Arthropoda > Insecta > Hymenoptera > Ichneumonidae > Ichneumon > Ichneumon xanthorius. The sequence continues at coordinate 136,218 of CAKJTD010000043.1, read as the reverse complement.
TCGTGTCGAAATGCCGTGTATTTACGCGAATCCGGATGTAAGGGAATCTGCCAGAAGCTACTGGTCAGATCCAAGGTCGACATGACCTTCGCGCCTCCACATTTCTGGAAGATCTCTTCCGTCGGTAGTGCCGAGTCGTAATCGCCTTCGAGATGCTCATTCAATAGTCGTGCATCGAGACACAAGCTGACGTCTCCGTTTGTCTTGATAACGGTCACCAAAGGGTTAATATAGGTACTGGTTGACCTTTGAATAACCCATTGAGCGAGCATTTTATGAATCTCGTCCGTTACCTTTCCTCGGTACGCCATGGGGACCGGGTATGAGCGAGATACGAATGGTGTTTCGTCCTTCAGGACAAGCCGATGTTCGTAAGCTTGCATCCGCCCAGGTCGTTTCCGGAATATGTCTCGATATTCATAGACCAGTTCTTTGAAGGTTTTCTGAATCTCGAGGTCGACGTTGCCGCACTCTCGAAGCTTTTCATCCACTTCGGCTTCACAGAGATACTCCGATTCGGGATCTCGTATCTCTCCGCTCATAACGTGTCTCGTGATTTGGTCTTCCGGTTCTATTTCTTCACAGGTGCCTTCGGCTCGAGCGAGCATCGCTCTACTCTCCCCCATTTTCTTGTACTCCTCGGGGATACTGCATGGGCTCTCCTCCATCTGCCAGTATCCTCCCACGAGGCGTCCGACAATTTTCTCTCGCACCTTTATCACTTTTTGTGCGTGTCGACATAGACTCCGAGCCTGTCCATCCCGTCGATACCGAGGAGCACGGATCTCTGCAGCTTTGGCACCACTAACAGCGTCACGTCTCCCTCCGAGTCGTACACTCTCGCCGTGGCCATCACTTGCTGCTTGATCCTCCCCGAACCTCCACCGAACGCTCCCACAACATTTATCGACGTTACGGGTAGCGTCGGACAGTTTCGAAAAGCCTCCAAATTCTGTGAGTAAAACTCTTCAGAAATACAGGAAACCTCGCTTCCACTATCGACTAATGCACTGGCCAATGCCCCTTCGAGGCCGATCGGTACCTCCGGGCACATTGGTCGTGTTTCGTCGTAAATCACGCCCTCTCCTGGTTGTGGCATGTCGAGGAGGTAATCTTGCGGACTTTCAAAAATCGTACGGACTTTTCTTTCGACTCTCTTGGGAATTGCACCTTGCCCGTTAGCGATAACGGTTTTGTCCTTCGTCGTGGTCGGCACCGAAACCGATATGGGCTCGAATTGGGGTTGACCATCCGTCCTCCTTCTCTCCACGGCACTGATCTTCTCCTGATCTAGTCCGCCCTTTTCCTCTACCTTTTTCGGATTGGTCTCTCCCCCGTCCTTCGTTAACCCTTCTCGTTCTTCCGACCAGTCGACATTACGGGCCGTCATTACCTCGGAGTTCGTCGCTTCTTCCCTCGAGTTTCTCGCTGCCTCTCTTTCTCTCTCTCTTTTCTCCTGTCGCTTTCGCCAGAGTTCGTCCTTTTTCTTCTTCCTTTCTTCTGCTTTCTCTTCTTCTCTTCTCTTGTCCTCCTGTTTCTTCTCTTCTTCCTTCTTTTCTTCTTCTCGTCTCTTCTTTTCTTCTTCTCGTCTCTCCTTTTCTTCTTTCTTCTTTTTCTCTGCCTCTTTTCTCTTCTTTTCTTTTTTTTTCTTCTCTTCTTCTTTCCGTTCTTCTCTCTTTCTCTCTTCTTCATTATTTTTCGTCGCCGTTGCGCCTCGTGGATTCCCGCTGTTCCTTACGGACGCAACGTTTACGCGTTTCCCTGGCTCGTACCTGGGAAGTGCGTATTTATTCCGGCTCCCTGTGTTGCTGCAGTGTTGCATCGTCGGTGCCGGTGCTTGTGGCGGCGTCGCGGGGTCAAATGGTGGCGGTACCGAAAAATTCGGAGTCGCCGCCGCGATCGGTGGCCCCTGCCACGGATTGGAAAATCTGGGCGGCCCTTGTGGTTGACCGACAGGGAAGTTCGACCACTGGCCCTGTTGGCCACCTCGCTGTTGCCAAGGGCGCGGCCCTCCCCCATTTCCCCGACCGTTTCCTCGATTCGGGACCTGCCCGTTGAGTCCGTGCCGTTCATTGCCGCGACTCGCGTTGACCGTTCCGCCGAGGTCATTACTTTCGAGTAGTTCAATGAGTTCGCTCACCCGACTGATGTTTCGAACGAGGATCGCTGTCCTTATGTTCTCGTCGAAATGTTTCGCAAGTCGGCGGATCGTCTCATGGTCGCCCATCGGTTCGCTCAAATCTCGAACATTTCCGATCACTCGCGTCGCGTATTCTGCCTTTGTGAGGCGCTGTCCCTCGACAAAGTAGGTCCCATATTCGAGGTGACGCTTCACCTTGTCTTGGAGTTCGCGACCCCAGTATCGTGCTCGAAACGCTTCCTCGAATTGCGCCATATTTTCAACCTCTGGCGCGACCAGGTGCCACCAATCACGGGCTGTTTCGACCATGGCTTCGCCCGTCATGCACCGAAATTCCGCGCCCTCGGGCTCTATGGCGCTGAAATGGTCCTTGAGCGTTTTCAAATACTGCATCGGCCGCTCCACGCCATCGCCCTTGAAGGTGGGTAGTTTCTTCGAGGCCACGTACGCCTTACTTCAACCCTCCGAGCATCGTCGTGCCGAACGCTGATTGTGATGCGGTTCGGTTTGCCATCGCCGCGTACTCCCGAATTCTCTTCGCGTTCTCCTCTCCCGTCTGGAGGGCCTTTTTCGAGACCTTTGTAGCACCCTCGAGCCGATCGATTAACATAACGACTGTTACATCGTGGGCCGCTAATTGCTCCCGAATATGTGTATTTATCGGCCGTTGCTCGTCGCGGATCGCTTCTCGCATCGACGCGATTTTGCCCTCTAATTCAGCCTCGCTCTCGCTTATAGCTCTCGAGAACCCCGTCAACAGCAATTGCTGCGATTCCTTAGTTCGTTGAATGCACGCCGACTCCAGGTTTACCTGGGTGCTGTGCATTTTTTCAAACTCTTTTTTATGCTCAGCCTTCATCTGCCTTATCGCCTGCAGAATCGCTTTGTTGCTGTCATCTCCTGATTCTCCGAGGTCCTGGGATTCCGTACGCTTTTCCTTTTCGTGTTCGGCTGTCCGAGCGTCCGCATCGCTCGCTGGAGGGATGATCGACAATCGATTCATCTCCTTTTGCTGTCGGATATTTCCTCCACCGATCAGCTCATCTGCCGTCGTGGATTCCCAGGCGAGAGAATGGTTGGTGAGGTCCATGTCTGTCGTGCTGTCTTGTCGTGAGTCCTCCGTGTTTCCCGGAGTCTCATCTTCCAGACTGACCTCTGCGATGCGCTTTTGCGCGTCTTCGGCGGCCTGCTGCGCTCTCAGCCTATCGCAACGCTCTCGCTCCCGCCTGTGTGCTGCTTCTTCTGCCTCCATCAGCTCGAGCTCGCGCCTCTCTTGGGCGACCGATTTTTCCGACATTTTAATTTAATTTAGATTTAATTTACTTTTTAATATTATTTAAATTAATTTATTATTTATTAGGGGTGCTGACACCACCAATTCCTTTTTTCTCGGGCCCCACGTTGGGCGCCAAATGTAACAGGAGCAGATTCCTTGTACAATAATTTCCGTATTTATGCGCCTCCGTCTGCGAGAAGGGCACTCAAACGGACGGATTCGGGGACTCGAGCGTGAAGGAATTCTGGGCTGGCGTGTCAGAGACAAGTTTGACGTTTAAATAACTCGCTTTATTGTTCTATTTACAGACTGAAATCTTTATTAACCCTTTTTCGGTTCCTTCTTAACTCGGAATATTCTCCGCTTATATCTATATTCGGAGCAATTACAAAAATGGTTCCTGCAGAACCAAAAGACTGAACAATGAATATTAATTCCATTCAAGAACTTGTTTCTCATTCACTTATTGTCTCTATTTAGTGCTTTGTTTTATAGCTTCAAGGAGATATTTTAATCGAGAGATATTTATTCCGCGTGAACCGCACCACGCATGCGCGGGCAGCTTCTCAGGCGACGCGAAGTCCAGCTGGTCGCTGTGCTCGGCTGTCTCGTGGTGACGTCACGGCACGGCGATCGCCTGTGACAGCTCGCTCGCCTCGTGATTTGCAATTGGCGTTAATTTGTGACTTGGGCGTTTTTACCTGATTTTGATGGTCTAGGAGCCTTCAGGGGAAGTGAACTAAACCCTGGACATGACTTTTTCGGATCCTTGGAGTCGTAAAATGCGTCTGATCCGACCTTGCAGCGTCCTGACCGGTCACTTTGGTCACTTTACCGCTCGCTCCAATTGACACTTTCAGTGGCTCACGTCATTTGCGAGTCTTAGTCCGTCTTGCACACTCGGACTGTCCTAAGTTCCCACTCGGCACCAATGTCTAAGTCCGACTTTACACCTTGCTTATATGTCCCCTTGGCACGAGAGTTATATGGAGAAGTGTCGCAAATTTTATAAGTCTAAATCGTCCCCGATTTTTATAAGTTCGGGCCAGCACAATTTTCACAAATTCAAATCAGCACGGATTTATAAGTCCAAATTGTCCTCAGTTTTATAACTCCTTTTTCGGTGCACAATTTATAAGTTCACTTGGCACGGAAATTTATAAGTCCTTTTTCGGCACGAATTTTATAAGTTCTTTTTCGGCACGAATTTTATAAGTTCTTTTTCGGCACGAATTTTATAAGTTCTTTTCCGGCACAGATTTTTCTAAGTCCGAACAGCACAAATTTTATAAGTCCGAACGGCACAAATTTTATAAGTCCGAACGGCACAATTTTGATAAGTCCACAGTTGCACAAAATTTATAAGTCCTTTTTGGCACTGTTTCACTTTTCTCGCTTTTCACTTTTGTTCACTTTTCACTTTTCCTTCGGAGTTGGCCGATGATAATGTAGATCGTTTACTGATTATCCTCCGTCGATTACAGGCTCTTTTATACCCCGATTTTGGACTCCCACTCCGCCGGTTTTGCAGATTTCTGGCGGACTCGCGTCTGCGTGCGGTCGCCCGATTATTAGATTCTGATTGGCGGACGCCTTGTTCCTTCTTTGCCCTCCAATCCTGAGTCGGTAAGATCGTGACGATTATCCGGTCTTATCCTCTGAGCAAATAGTGTGCTCGGTCGGTGCCGTGTGCAAAGGGAGTCTCTTCATATCTGTCCAATCAGCGAGGCCGATTTTCCCTCGGTTTTGCCTTTCTCCGACCTTGAGCTTGTTTTCTCCGCAAGCCCGATCGGCAGCGCCGCTGTGCTTCCGAATCCATCGTCTTGCGCGTGCGCGTCGCTTTGGCATCGATCGAGCCGCCGCTCGATCCCGTCGGATGGCGCCACTTGGCTCTCTGCGGGCTTGTCCGACGGCTGCTCGGCATCTCGCTGGACTGACCGCGTCTCCCGGGCTCTCGCGGTGTGACGTCACCGGGGCCACACGGGAGGTTTTCTTTTGTAGGGGAGTTACAACCTCGATAATACTTCGATAATACTTGACATATTCTGTGGACTTGTAAAATTATCGGTTTTCAAAATTATAGATATTAATACGCATATTGCCATACTTCGACCATACTCGAAAGCCCTGTATATTTGAGGTATCAGATGTGTATAATAAGACCCGTTAATACTTCGATAATACTTGACATATTCTGTGGACTTGTAAAGGTACCGGTTTTCAAAATTATAGATATTAATACGCATATTAACATACTTCGACCATTCTCGAAAGCCTTGTATATTTGAGGTATCAGATGTGTATAATAAGACCAGTTAATACTTCGATAATATTTGACATACTCTGTGGATTTGTAAAATGATCGGTTCTCAAATAATAAATCGTTATACGTTGACAATACTTTGATTATACTGCGTTTTATTTAAACGAAAAATGAATAAAAACTACGTCGTATTTACCGGCTTGAAGAAACGGTAAGTTTGTAATCTAAAAAATATATATATTCCGGGGCAATTTTGTTACTCGCAATACTCGGCAATACTTACCTCATATCCTCTTTACTGCTTTCAATCGGAATCTTAATCGGGTATTGTTTTGTCCACTAGATAAGATTTCGCATACTTTACATTTAATACTCTTATAATATTTAAAAAATACAATTTTTATACTTCCATTTTTGCGCGGGAACATCCTTCGACCTCGTCGCCGAGCCTCCCGAGATCCTCCACGAGCTGACTGGACGGCTCGGATTTCAGGGTGAAGCGCCGGGTCCACTCTGTCGCCAGTCAGACTTATGCTCTTGCCCATGTATTGGCCCACCAAATTCCCGAACGTATCGGCGAGCTCGGAATTCAATATTCTCTGCAGTTTCGCATCGTTGTAACCTGAAAATTGTGAAAATGGGCCATTTTGCTCCGCTTTCGATTACGAAGAATCAGCCGATATCAATATTTAATGGAGGACATAGGGGATGGAACAAAACGTCTCGTGACTTCCGATCGTCTACTTTTCTTATTTTCTCGCATCTGACTTTTTTGTAACCTTTTTCGCTGAAGCGTTACCGCGTCGCTTTATATATGCCCTCTTTGAGGAAACGTTTTTAAATAATGCGAATTCTTACTTTCGTCTCTGTGAGGAACCGCTTCTCTCAGTAGAAAGTATCTCAGGGCATTGTTGGTGAGTTCTTCGACGGCTTGGAAATGCGAAGCTACGTTGCCCTTCGACTTCGACATCTTTTCGTCGTCAACGGCCCAGTGAGAATGGCACAAAACTTCAATAGAACTTCAATATGTCCTTGCCGATAACCTGCGGAAAAATCAGTATCAATATCATCGATACATTCGCGTTTTTACTGACAGAGTCGCGTTCTCGATGCAGAAAAAAGGCGATGAAGCAGTGCTTACCTGGACTGTAGAAGCCCAAATTAGTTTGGAAACTCTTGGGCGGGTAGCGCACCGAAGTCAGATAATTTACAAGTACGGCGAGCCAAACGTAAATCTTTTGAGGGTCGTGGTTCAGTACGGGGATGCCCTCTTCACTGTCCTCGAAATACTGAAATGCTCCAAAGAACGCCCGTTTCTATCCAATCAGCCAATTGTAAAACAATTGTTGCCGGTCGCACAGGTTCCGCTACAGAAACAAAATTTTCGTTCTCATTCGGCTGATCTGCATTGTAGCCAGAAACGCTAATTTTATTCGCATCCTTCTCCCCCTTAAAGCGACGTGGAACAGCCTCGGTCGGTACTAAATATTGCAATGATTATTTTTCTCAAAAGTCCTTAATATTTTGGGCTTAGCATTATTCAAAAGAATGGATTACAGTTTTTGTTACTGACTGAGTCTGTTCACATAGTCTTAAAACGTACAAGGATCCACGTGCAACAGTAATTATCCTTCGTCCATTCGAGAGTATGGCCCGATTTCGAGGACACTTTAATCCTTTCGCCGCACGAACTTTGTTTTCGATCAACTCGCAGCTCGGCAAGCTTCGTCAGGCACGCAGACTATCTGCTATATTTACCAAAATATATGTGATTTTTATCCCGCCATGTGTTCTGCAGTGAGAAATAACGGTAGATAATGTTGAACGATCGTTGTCAAGTATATGAAGAGAATAAGATATATAAAATAAAAAATGTGCTTTTCAACGAACCCGAAAGTATCGAGCAGCCTCTCGATGTTTCTCATCTGTCGATCTGATAAAATATGTAACAAAAAAGATACCTTGCGGTAATATTCTTCAACCTGTAGTTGGGCGGCTATCGCAACATTCTCGATTTTGGTTCGTGGTCAGAATCGTCTTGTAACCGAGCCTGGAATGGTACCGAGATATTGACTCAGCCAAAATTCCGCTATAAAGATGTCCGATGTGCTATACCCATATAGCCAAGCTTCATTTCGCTGAGCACGCCGAGCACGCCGTTCATCTCCATGTGTGAATTGTACAGATACTGAGTCTGTTGTTAAATCGCCAAATCGCGATTTGCAGGAATTGTAGCACGTAATCTGTTAACAAAAACACATATTAAACATCTGTTTAGTATAATGTGTAAACAGTGTGTGAATATGCAACAAATATTATTGCCAACACCGAAGCGAAGGTGATGTCGAAGTCCAGCGTGGGAAGTAGCCGCTCGAAGATACTGCGATGATCGATATTACATATACATAAGTATAATATTTCAGTTTTATATATACAAATAACAGAAACGACGGTTTGTCCTAAGTCTTCGTGGGTAAAGACCCATATTGCGACGAAATGATTTCACCCGGTCTACAAGACGATCGACAGATCTACATCGAATCGTAATACAAACCATGAAGGAAACCAATTGTAGATATGAACATAAGCACATGTACATGTTACATGACTTTCTAATGTGGTGTTCATATTTCTTGCGCCTGTGACAATGTATGAAGATTCGCTTGGAAATGGAAACTTCCAAGTCTTTTGCAACTTCATTTATCACTATTGTTACTTGTTCGTCCGTAACGACGCAAGATAACTGCAAGGAAAGATTTAAGGAGAGGCATACAGTGGGAAGAGCGAGAGCTCTGAAACGTCCTCGTACAGTGCGATTTTTATAATAGCGAAAAAAATTTGACAACTGACCATTTGGCAACCGCCTTCTGTTGCGCAATCTTTGCTGCATTGGCGGCTTTCTCTTCTGCCTGCTTCAGCAATTCATCGCGTTGCTGACATTATCGCTGAACGAGTAGGCGTGTAAGGACGGCGAAGAGCTGGCGTGTGATCATCTTCCCATGATCGGTGCAGTTGTTGTACCCCGGGTATAGTAATATCTCGTAACCAGGGCATCGACGGTTGCGAGATAGCGATGGCATGTAGCACGCACCGAGCGTCGAGAACGCTCGGCGCTCGTCACCGGACACCGCTGCGTCAGCAGCTAGGCCGTTGCGAGCGAGTGTCCCGGTAATGAGGGCATGGACTCGGGAATACCGAGCCAGATGTTTCGCAATGTAAATAAACTCCAAATCCCGCTCGCGAAAAAAGCAAGGATTTGGAAAGATATTGTTTACAAGAATAAGTAAACCATAAATATGTACCCATTATTTCAGCTGACATGCCCGCTCTCTCATGAATATATAGAGGATCAAGAGCGGGCATGGGGCAGTCTGACAGTACGGTTGAATACGAACGTTTCCATAGTAATCGAGAAAGGAAACCTTAAGGGTGCAAAGTGTACATCGGTCGGTAACTCGAGATAACCGAAGGTAATTTGAAATAAATTGTGACAGTTTGAAATACTTGAACACTTTAACCTATAAACAAGTAATCGTTATTTAATTAAATAATTAATTAAATAATCTCTGAATATAATTTGCGAGAAAACCTTGTTAATAAATTATTGTTAATAATTTATATTGTTTAAAACTGTAAAATATCGTTTAATAATATTTCAATAAAACTGTATAAATAATTCACGTGGGTTCCAACCCTTTACTGGATCATCCCCAAAACATAATCGCGTAATCGGAGTACCTAAGCGGGTTTCCGCGGCATAACATTGGTGGCAGCGGTGGGATATCCAGAGTGAATTTTAAACCGCTAAAAATTACCGAAATTGTGAAGCTCCGCAAAGTGCGGAACGTGTGTGCATTCCGCGAGCCAAGGGTCGACTAGAGCTCAGGCGGACCATAGGGCGATCAAAGGATCGACGTGGACATCCCGTACCCAGGAGAGGTAACGGAAGGTATCAACCGAAGCCTTCGAGGATCGCTGCAGGATACCCGAAGGGCGTCGCCAGCAAGTGGGACGTTGAATCAAGGTCAGAAGGGAGCCTGGAACCCCAAGGGATATACGTCACAGACTAGAGGGCATCCCGTAATGTGGCACGCATTGTAAGTGACTCCACGTTACTCGTTAAAAATTTGTGGAAAAAAAACCAGAGCATTGTCGAAGCCGGTGGGACGCTACTAAGCGATAGAATTATCGAATAAAAAATCGAAGCGAAGAATAAAGGAAGAAAAATGAGCATCCACAGCGCAGAGCGGTCGGGACGGCACACGGAAAAAAATGCTTGGTTGGGTCACCTAACTATTTATTAGTTGGGTATAAATGGGTTATAATAACTATCTGTTGCGTTACAGTAACGACTTAGGTTTAGTTGAATCTACCATTAACAGTTAGTTAACGCGAATAGTGAACACAACTAACACGATTAGTTAGTCTAACTACTAACATAGTATTCAGGATAGGCAGCGAATTTTATAGGCACCCTAACCAACTATAGTTGTTAGTGCGACCACGCTCGGCGCGCGTGTCAGACAACCAACTGAAATGGTTGCAGCAACGAACTGCAGTTGCTGCGAACCCAGACATCACACCGTTATACATGCAAGTCAGTTGATATGTTAATAATGTCGGAAATTGTGAAGGCGTACGAGAGACGAACGGGCTTAATTACTTACTTAATTAATGAACAGATATTCACTTATTGACAGGTAGAGATGGAGCAGATTCGAAAAATAGCAGATTTAAGGCTACACTTAAAAAAAAAGATGTTCATAACCTACCAATTCCCTTACAGAATCATCCGTATAACTAATTCGTACGATAATGTTCAAGCAGCCGTGAATGTCATGTACGAGGTTAAAAAATATATATTTCAAGATACGTGTAGCAGAGTGAGTAAGATCGTGGACTACAAATCGCAGGGTCGCAGGTTCGAATCCTCATTATCGACCAAATTATTTATTCCGAGGTTTCAATGGTACGAAGGTAAAAAAACGACAATAAAGCAATTTCGGGTGATACAAAAGCATTTATGCGGTCGTGCAGATCAATATTTTGTATTAATTGTCTATTAATATTTTTGGTAACCTGTGCTGTTGGTCCAACCAAGTCGCTTGGTTGTATCACGCCAGTAAATTATTGAAGCAGGCAAGTAAATGGCTAATCCAACAATTTCCCTAGCAATTAGCCCAGCTAACAAATTACTTGGTCTAGCGAATAGCATATCAACCAACTTAAAATCGTTAACTCAACCAATTTATCGACTGGCGCTCAGAGCACTAAGACAATTGGTTGGGTTAGCTATTTTTTTTGTTAGCTCAACTAATCCGTTTTTTCCGTGCAGGGTACCACCCCCGGTACAGGGGAAGAGGCCCTTCAGGTCGTGGAAGGGGTGCGGAATGCCCTATCGGAAATTACAAATCGAACACGGCAGGCCCTGGGCGACAGCCCACGAGGGGTCAACCGGGGCGACAGGTCAACCGGGGCTACAGGAATCACCAAACCCGATGTTCGGGGTGAACACCCAGAGGGGGACCGGATGGGAGGATATAAACATCTGGATGTTCGACCGCGGTGATCAGGTCACCCCGGCAATGGTGGACGGAGAAATCGACCGTCTGCGGGCACAGATGCAAGGCACGCAGTACAGAGAGCCTAACCCGACCGGCAGGAATAGGGCACCGGGGTCTACAAACCAGAATGGCGCGGATATTCCGCCATTTAGACCGGCAGCGCGGGCATCGCGGAGAGCCCTATTCCGGGAGCTCGGGGCAGTGAACGAGGAGGACAACGACTCCATCCAAGGGGATGCGGGGCGACCCACAGAGGAGGAACAGCCCCTAGAGGAGGATGCTGCAACCCGGCGGTTAACCCGGCTTGAGCAGCAATTACAGGGCATAGGGGACCAGCTACAGAGGGTGCTGGAACAGGCTGCGCGTCCCCCAGCGGATGACTCCGTGGGTGAACGGCTTATTGCAATGGAGGAGACTTTAAGGGATTACGTTTTAGAGGGTCAGCCTAGGGCGACACGCCGGCGGACAAATCCTCCGCCACAACCGCCTCCATCTCAGCGACGAGCGCGAATCACAGAGCCGGCAGAGGAGGAGGCCGAATACCTGGACATGGCATCGGCCCTTCGGAACATAAAAACATTTGACGGGAACGACCCGGCGAAACTTGACGGTTTTATGCTATCCTGTGAGGCGGTATGGGTCATGGTGAGACCCAGGCAACGCTCCACTCCCCTCACGCTCATACGCAGCAGCAAGCTCGAAGACCGAGCGACGCGGGAGATGCGTCACAAAACGATTGTCACCCTTAATGATTTGCGCGTGGAGTTGGAAGCGTTGTACGGAAAGCGCGAGTCACTCGCTTCGTTACAATATCAATTTTGTACCTTGCGCCAGGACGCGAAGGAAAATGTGTCAACTTACGCCACGAGGGTCGAGACCCTTACGGTGGAGGTCATCGAAAAATTGTGCGAAGGTACCGATGCGCGGGAAGATTGTGCCATCGGGGGAGCCATCCGAAGAAGTGCCCAAATGAATTTTGAAACCGGATTAAAAAAGGAAATACAGACGATCGTTCGGTCCCGGAATTACCAGGGTCTACATGAGGCCGCAATGGGGGCTATCGAGGTCGAAAAGATGACATCAGGATGGCCGGGCGTGGCACGGCCCAGCAGTGGGGGAGGAAACTCTCGTCCATCACAGGGGGCGACAGGGGGCGCCACCCGAGCAGGCTCGGGTGGCGCCCCCTGTCTATACCTGCGGGAAAACTGGACACTTGGCAAAACATTGCCGATCCGGTCGACCGAGTCTCCCAGCGCCGGCACCAAGCGACGTGCACGTGGCAAGCATCACATGTAATTATTGTAAAAAAACTGAACATCTCTGGAGGGAATGCCGGGCACGTAAGCGGGACGACAAACGACCCGGAAATAAGGGCAACAATAGAAATAAGGACAACAATGGAAATAAACGGCAAGATGAGCATCGGAAAGAGGAAGCCGCCATGCATCCGGGGCAAGAAGGAACCGTGGGGACATTTCGGGTCAACATGGCTACGGCAACGGAAAGACCCTTAAGGGAGGCCAATGTTTACACAACAGTGTCCACGGAAACAGCATCGGAGCCCGAGACGCCAACCACCGAGCTACTGACGGTGGCCTCATTCCGACGGAAGGGACAAATAGGACAGGTCATCCCCCTTAAGGAAGCCGAGGTGTACGCGATAAGGTCTCCAGGGCCCCACGCTTCGGCTAGCGACTTCCATATTAAGTGCCCATCCAGCCGATAGGGAATATTGACCCTTAAGGCGGACACCGGGGCGACGGTGAGTTTAATTCACGAAAATGTGCTATCCACCGACACTCCGGCGGCTAGGTCGGGGGTGTCGTTAAGGGGACTGGGAGGAGGAGCCCTGAACTCGCTCTATGGCCCCCTTGTGGAACTAGAGATACCCTTCAGGTCCGTGAAGCATTGGTTCCATGTGATACCGCAGAATCTTCATGTGCAGACCCATGGAATCCTAGGGATGGATTTTATCAAGGAAAAATGGGTGGACATCCTTCAGGGGAAGGTCATAAAAATTAAGGGGCACTGCATGCCGTTGGTGGATGGAAGCCTACGGATCGCTTTGCCGCCACGCAGCGAAAATATCGCCTACGTGTCAACATTAAGTACCAATGAAGGGCTCATCGAGAAACGTGACGTCACCGAGGGAGTGATACTCGGAGCCTATGTGACCTCGCCCCAAGGTAACAGCTGTGCGGTGAGTTTTGTAAACACAACACCGGAGTATGTGTACGTCGAACGGCCGACGGTGAAACTCGAGCCGCTAGCGTCAGCGGATGAGCTGCACGGCGAGCTCGCCGTTGCGACGTGCGAAGTAAACGCAGCAATGGGAACGGGCGGCACGCAACTTGAGAAGTTACGTCAGGCGATCGAGGTTACTCACCTCAACAAAGAGGAAAAGAATTCGTTAATGGAAGTCTGCGAGGAGTACGCGGACATATTCCATCTTGAAGGAGATCGGCTGCCCTGTACTAATATGGTAGAGCACAGCATCCTGATTCCGGAGGGTGTGCAGCCTATCAAGGTACACCCTTATCGCCTACCGAAAGCACATAAGAAAGAGGTACGAGAACAGACAAAGGGCATGCTCGAGGAGGGCATCATACAGCCAAGTCGGAGTCAGTGGAACGCTCCGTTACTCGTAGTGGCGAAAAAACCTGACGCAACAGGAAATATAAAAATGCGAGTGGTGGTGGACTTTCGCAAGTTAAACGAGGTCACCATCGGGGACTCGTACCCGCTGCCGCATATAGCGGAAATATTGGACCAGCTGGGACGAGCTCACTATTTTACGACACTCGATCTTGCCTCCGGTTTCCACCAGATTCCGATGGCGGAAGAGGACAAAGAGAAGACAGCATTCTCAACACCGCAGGGGCACTTCGAGTATACCCGTATGCCCTTCGGTCTAAAAAACACCCCGCCGACGTTCCAACGTCTAATGAGCACAGTACTGGCAGTGCTCGAAGGGCTGAAATGCTATGTGTACCTAGACGACATCGTAATCTTCGGAGCAACCTTGGCAGAACATAATAATCGGCTCCGAGAGGTATTCCATCGCCTAAGGGAGGCGAAACTGGCCCTTCAGCCGGCAAAATGCCGATTCTTGCGTTTGGAAACGCGATACCTCGGGCACGTGATCTCCAGTGAGGGAGTTCGACCCGATCCGTCATTGGTGACCTCCGTCCGGGAATTCCCAACCCCGAAGGACGTTAAGGGAGTGCAGTCCTTCCTAGGACTCGCCGGATATTACCGTAAGTTCATCCGGGATTTTTCAAAAATCGCTAAGCCCTTGACGGAGCTCACTAAGAAGGACAGTAAATTCGTGTGGACGGCGAAGCATGAGCAGGCCGTGGAGGACCTAAAAAGGGCGCTAACCACTGCACCGGTACTACAGTATCCGGACTTCGAGAAGCCCTTCATCGTTACCACGGACGCATCAGATAGGGCCATAGGGGCCATATTGTCCCAAGGGCCGATAGGGGAGGACCTGCCCATTTATTACGCTAGTCGGACCGTAAACAAGGCGGAGCAAAATTATACAACAACGGAAAAAGAGCTGCTTGCCATTGTATGGGGAATTGCACAATTCCGCCCTTATGTTTATGGTACTCGGTTCACAGTGGTAACCGATCACAAGCCCTTAACGTGGCTGTTCAGCGTTAAGGATCCCGGATCGACACATGCGGTGGAAGATAAAATTGTCAGAGCACGAGTTCGATGTGCAATATAAAGCCGGGAAACAGAACACCAACGCCGACGCGTTGAGTCGCATATGTGTGGCAACACGCGCACAAACAAGGAAAGAGTCAAGCGAGCCGAGCAGCAACGGTAAGGAAGGCAGCGCGCAACCTCGTCCGCGGAAGCGCCAAGCAGCCGCAACCCGCGCCATAGGCGAGGCAGCGGCCAGCCAGGGGAACAGTCCCGCGGATAGTCAGCCCGACGCCCGCCGCGGGAAGGAGAACGAGCAAGTTCAGTCGGACGGAGAACGTATAAGCGAGGAAGAGAAGGCCAAGATTCTCCACGAACACCACGACGCACCTCTGGGAGGGCACCAGGGGTGGCTCGCATGTTGGCCCGTATAAAATTAAGGTACACCTGGCCCAGCATGGCGAAGGATGTAGAAAAATATGTGGCACGATGCGACAAGTGCCAACGAAATAAGATACGGCCAGTGGCAAAGGCACCATTGGTAATCACTGATACACCAACCAGGGCCTTCCAAAAATGTGCGATGGACATCGTAGGGCCGTTACCCGAGACCGAGCGAAGGAATAAGTACATCCTAACGTTTCAGGATCTACTCACGAAGTATAGCGTGGCCATACCGCTGGAAACGCAACAGGCCAACGAAGTGGCAAAGGCATTTGCCAAGGAAATTATATGTCGGTACGGAGCGCCAGAAACCGTCCTTACCGACCAAGGTACAAACTTTCTCAGTGCCATATTCAAGGGGGTATGTCAGCTATTGCATATAGAAAAAATAAAAACGACAGCATACCATCCCGAGTCGAACGGAGCGCTGGAGCGCTCGCACAGGACCCTCGCAGAGTACATTAAGGGTTACATAGACGAGGATCAGGGAAACTGGGACGAATGGTTGCCTTACGCCATGTTTACCTACAACACGACACCACATACGGCAACCGGATTCACACCACATCAGCTGGTCTACGGAGAGAACGCAGAGTTACCTACGGCCCTTCAAAGGGCGCCCAGGCCCACCTACTCGTACGATGATTATGCGCAGGGGCTGCGGGAACGTTTACGTGCGGCCTGGTGTACAGCTCACGATAATCTGAAGGTCACCAAGGAACGGGCCAAGGTCTACTAAGATCGGAAAACACGGGAAAGGAAGTTCAAGGTCGGAGATCGGGTTTTGCTGCGCGACGAGACTGTACGCCGAGGACGGTCGGCAAAATTAACCCCGAAGTGGATAGGGCCCTACCCCATCGTGGAAGAACACCCTCCGTGCAACTACACCCTTCGTCAGGGGCGGCGGGTGGTTAAGGTGCACGTAGACCGTCTACGAAATTATGTTGAGGAATAAAAACAAGCGAAAAATAGAAGGACGGGGATAAAAGAGGGTCTAACCACGGGTCTAACTTCAGCTAGACCCGCAGGAAGACATCGGCTTCGACAATGCTTCACCCAGGGAACATGCTAGGCATAGAATAACAATGAGGAAATTACAGATTAATGCTGGCGGGTCTACAGGCCGGTCTACCGGCCATAGCCGTCGCTTCGGATGGCCCGTACGAAATACAGCCCTTCAGGGATGCACCCGGGTTGTATTTTGAGAAGGTCGGACTACTGCATCTCCACACCAACGTCTGGACCATAGCAATTCCGATGGACCTATCGAATTTAGTATATATGGAACACCAAATTAATTTCCAACTGGGAGAGCTCCGAATAAAATGTGAAAGGTTCGGAAGCCCGGACGGCCATTGCGCAGAGATGCTGGAGCATCTTGTCCGACTGTCAGAAAAAATCGAGGAGTATGTAGGAGTCGTGCAGGACCTCGTCGGCGTGGAGCCGAACCGGAAGCGACGGGGATTGATTGACTGCTTAGGCACGGTAGTAAAAGCCATCACCGGCAATCTGGACGCAGCGGATGGGGACCGGATAGATGCAGAGATTGCCGCAATCCAGGGCACCCAAGGGACCCTGAAGAAGGCCGCGAAGGAGCAACTGCAGGTCGTGGAAACGACGCTGGAAATGTTCAACAGAACGTCACGAGCCTCGCAGAGAAATCTACAGAAATCGTACACCATGGTACGCACGGTGAACGGATATTTCCGGAATCGTACCCAGGTATTGAGCGAACGACAGCATTTCGACGAGAGTCTCGCACTCATAGAGGCCTCTGTGGAGACTTATCTGCGGGAGGTAGAAAAGATGGCCCAACTCTTCGCCAGTGTGGCCTCCGGAACCATAAGTGCGTCAATAGTCACGCCGGCTGTACTGACGGGGTACCTTACGGAAGCCCTACCCGTGGGATATGGGTTCCCACGACCAGCCACAAGGGAAAATGCGGCGGCCATCTTACGACTGGCAACGCCACGGGCCTACCGAAAAGGGGAAATGGTGACCCTTATGCTCGAGATACCCCTGGTCGGGCCCTCGGTGTTCAGTTTGAACTACGCATATCCTCTTCCAAGGGAAGGGAGAAACGGAACCTACTACTACATCGACGCCACGGAGGACCTCGTGGTTGTAGACCGGGAAAATTGTAATTTCCTGCGGTTAACGACTGCAGACCTGGAAGCATGTAAAAAGGACGATGACGACTACTATTGTCCGCCACGGTACCCCATCATGACCGTTAACACCGATGCACCGTGCGGCGTGCGACTCTACACGGAGGGGAACGTAGGTCAGGGACAAGACTGCCCGAAGAAAGTAGTGATACTCGCCCACACACTCGTGATGGGTATGAGGCAACCCGGACGGTGGGTCTACGTCGCGCCGCATGACGAAATCGTGAGCATCAGCTGTCACAATGAACCAGCGCGACAGGAGCGGCTACTCGGTACGGGGTTGTTGACCTTGCACGGGCGCTGTGTCGTCACCGCCGCCAAATTCAAGCTGGAAACGACGAAGCAATGGACTCAGTGGATTGACGGAGCTGGATATGTGCCCGTCTACAACCTGACGTTGTTACCCGCTGAAGGGGAAGAAATACCTCGAATATTGACCGAGGTCAATAACACCGAACTCGAGCGCGCGGTGAGCAGCCAACGCGAGCTGCACAATCTAGACCTACGAATACGCAATGTGCAAGAAAAGATAAGGAAGATGACCGGGACTCCCAGCCCGTCGGATCATACGCATCTGCCCCGTACGCTCGGGCCATACGCCTTGGGCGCTGTTACCCTGCTGGTCCTGGTCGGTTACATTAGTTCCAACGCCTGGCGAAATAGGAAGGGGAAAGTCCCCGTGGTAGAACCGCACATCCTTCCCCGAGTGGCAACGCGGCTCGGCGTTCCGGCCGGCGAAGAAATACCAAGGATCCGAAAGGAAAAAGGTCGCAAGGAAAAAATCGTCGTAGTGTAAAGACCGGCCCAGGGGGCCCTTTATTTATTCTCCCATAAAAAGAAAACACAAACAACATTATGGACAATTGGTAACCCGAAGAAATTAATTCCACTCCGCCCGGCTCCAGTCCATGGTACCCGTGGCGGCACGGCGACGCCGCGAGGATGGCGACTCCTCCTCTTCCTCACTAGGGGAATCCGAGTCGGAGGCACCCGCCGGGCGGGGCATCATCCTGGGTGCTCCTCGAGACAAAGGAGCGCGGCGACTCCGTGGGAGCATGGGCTCCCCACGCCTCGGCATCCGGCCATAGGCACCGAGGAATTCCATCTCCGCCGGTGATAAGCTGCCGGAGGTCACCGCGGGCTGCGAGGATCGAGCCCTCTCGGAAGGCCGGTTCCTTCCCCAGGATCCCAGCGCGGCCCTCGACGGACTAGGAGATCTACCCACGACCTGGTCCACCACGGGCCCGACGACCTCAATATCTGGACTTGATCGACCTGAAGGACTTGGGCGGATCTCCAGGACATAGATTAGACCACTGTCAGGCAGAGTTACACGAACTCTCTGAAAAAACAGAAAAAGGGAAGTCGGTAAAAATTGTTTTATGTAGTAATCTGAGTGGGAATCGATGAACGAGTGCCGGGAGAAAGGAAAATTTCGGAGAAAATCTGAAAGGGAGTTTTTATTTCTTTTTGTGGGAAAAACCAACTTTTGCCACACACACAAAAAAAAGAGGGAAAAAATATATAATAACAATTTGGGAGGAGCGAGTTATTGTTGAAGGAAAAAAAAAGTGTATGAAAAAAAGAAAATTTCTTACCTTGGCGGGTGGACTGGGGCAGCGTCGGTTGCTCATCTTCGGTACGAAAGTTGTCGACGGTCGGTAGAGGTATAATTAAAATCACGAAGAAAACGGGACTAATATAGCCCGAAAATGCACACACATTGGCATACCGGGCGTCAACCGCGACCGTCAGCGAAAAAGCAACTGCGGCGGCCTTCCGCCTCCGGATTCCGCAACCGCCCAGGAAGCCGACTCACTCGACCTCCGGAGCGGTTGAAATAATTCAAGTAATTGGGGTAGTTAGAGAAGCGACTTACGCAAAAATATACATATATTGTGACGTGGTGCGTCACAAGTCTCCTCCGACGTGGCTCGACGTCCCACCACTCACCTAGGGAATAACCTAGAATTAAAACATTTAATTTAAGCATCGACGCTACATATTGTTAATTCCCTTGCCCCGACTTACCCTCAGTCCCTGCCAGCCTGTCAGCCCTCTGACTCACTCACCGAAGCCATCAACGACCACCGAAGACCCATCGCAGACCATTACAGACCACCGCAGACCATTGAAGACCTCAACACCGACCAGATTGACCCTGCCAGGCTCAGAACGACCCTATGAGAATTGACGACCGTCAGTAAATAAAATCCTGGTACAGCATCCCGGCACTAACCTCCAAAATGTCCGACACCCCGGTGCACTGCTCACACATCGTCGTCCGTCCCCTGGAGGCCACAGCGACGAAAACTCCACTCTGCTTGACCCGCCCTGGACAGCCCGGAACCCGACGACACGCTCTCGGCTCGAAATATCGAGTGTAAACCGACGAGTCGTGTCGTGCGGGCAAACACCGAAAAAATCCACCTGGGCTGTCAGATGCGATATTTCACCAGCCCGCCGCGAGGAACCAGCACCTCTCGACGTCGAGAATTGTTCGGCGATCGATAAGCCAATCGATGCCGAGGATGCGCGCGCCTAGCGTCGCGACTAGTCTTCCGTCGCTAAGGACATTCGCAACGACCCGCGACCAATCCCGACGCCCACCGCCAGCTAGTCCCGAAATGGGCCAATCAGAACTGCGACACCTGTCGCTCCAGTACAAGACCGACCCTAAGATCGAGGAAGAAGTCGGAAGCGGCGAGGCCATCATCACTTCGAGCCATGGCGTGTGCGAGAGCGATTGTGTGTGAAAGGAACGAGCGAAATAAGCGTAAAATTATCGGATATTACGACGACTCAACGATATTCCCCCGGACCAGACTCCTTCTTGGAGAGATATTTAACACAATTACGACGATTCTGTACGTCCAAGGACACGATTGGACTGGATATTGGGATTTATAACGACTCGGCAAACCAAGGAATATCGAACGGATTTTGCCGAGAGGATTTTGTTGAACGGGCTATCGGAAAATAGTTGTAACCGATAGAGATTGAGAAAGAGCGGGTGAGTGAGTACGTTTTAAGTTTCCCTTCCCCCATTGATACCTGATTGATTGTCCCGCGTCCCCAGATCCCCCTGAAAAATTACTCGCCCCCTTTTTTGTAATTTTAAGCGATTTTGATTGTGCAATTTTTGACCGTCGTTTACCGGCCGCCACGTGCGCCGACAAATTCTTTTGTTCCAAATTCGATACGTGCACGTGAGTGGTGGTGTTCGCGGAAATTTTCAGCGTGCGCTAGCGATATTATCATTCGTGTCCCATCCCCAGAGACTCATATATTGCAAATTGTTACTTATTTTTTTTTTCCTTCTTTCTATTGAAGTGTTTTTCTTTTAGTTTTTTTTTTTTGCGTGCCGAGGTAATATTATAAAGTAGCCCTGGACAGTGCCCTCGGCCTGAGAAGTCTCATCCCCCTCCCTCCCCCATTCCCGCTAGCCGAGTGCCGTAAAAGACAATAGATTTTTCTCTCTTTTTTTTTGTTGTGTCCGATTAACAATCGAGAGTTCCGGTGCTACACCGTTACAGTAGGTGGCGCCCAATAAAACAGATATCATTTTGATTCATTTCTTTTCTCCTTTCGATATTTTTCTGAGTTTTGACAAATTACAACCAACATTGTGTAGAGTATTCACCGGCCAGCCCAACCCCCCCTCCTCCCTGCGATTGACCCATGCGAATTGCTGTCCTGACGATTATTATAAGCTATATTATTTTCGTAAGTTTTGTTATTAATTATTATCCGATTCTCTTATTTTTTCCCCGAGTATTAATTATTTTGCTATTTTCTTATTTTTCCGTGTATTAATTATTTTGCTATTTTCTTATTTTTCCCCGCTTATTGATTGGTATACTATTTTCTCGTTTTCTCTGCGTATAGATTATTCTCTTTTCGTTATTTTTAAATTCCTTGCCCCCTTTCTCTTATTTTCGATTGGTTATTATAATTGTTATTGCGAACCCTTTTCTTTCTTTTGGATTATTATTGAGACTGTTTACTTTATTTTGTTGTTTACCATTCGCCGAGCAAAGTTATTATTAAAAGTTATTTTTCAACATTTTCTACACAAAACTTTGGTGTGTTATTTCCCCCTTTTCCCCCGCCCTAAATTTCCCGGATTGCCCCGATTTTCAGATTGGAGAAAGTAAAGTACCATCACAATATGTAAATTGCAAATTAAAAGTAAGCTTAAGGATATGTATTGGGGAAAAAATAGACACCGGGGTACATAAACAAAATGAAAACATAGCCCGCCGGAGACGAGCGAAAAGAAATCAAATTTCTTTTCCCCCCAGGGGGGAGGGATGTTGTACCGCGGGTATAGTAATATCTCGTAACCAGGGCATCGACGGTTGCGAGATAGCGATGGCATGTAGCACGCACCGAGCGTCGAGAACGCTCGACGCTCGTCACCGGACACCGCTGCGTCAGCAGCTAGGCCGTTGCGAGCGAGTGTCCCGGTAACGAGGGCATGGACTCGGGAATACCGAGCCAGATGTTTCGCAATGTAAATAAACTCCAAGTGTTCCGGACGGAGGCCGGAACACTTTGCTACTTGCCTTTATAAATTGCATTTCAGCAATAAGTTTTTTGTAACATCCCCATTTTTCGAGGTGGTATGACGACGTTGTAACTTGAGTGCGCTGCCCTTTTTTCACCTCCTTCGCATTAGAGGGGCCATTCATCGCGTCGAACATCGCGTCCAAATCACGAATGACTTCGCCTGTACAATTTCCGCTTGTGATTAATCGTTGGTTGCTCGCGATTGAGATGCATGCCAGCATCGATGCTGTGGTGTTGCTCAGACATTGCGTTGCATACTTGACACGCATTTTGCTCTTGGATGTGGGAAAGTTGTGGTTATCCGTTAATTTATTAGATTGAATCCATTCTCGGTCCATCCGATACAAATCGACGACGTGTTTCCACGAAGCGATTTTGTTGTCCCACCTTAATTGGTTGCCTGGATACTCATACTTGGATAGACAAAGATTTCCGCTTGCCCATTGTTGCAAATTTCCCATAAAATTGTTTCGAAGGGATTTAAAAAGATGCGGTGTATCGTAGAGCGTGAACATTTTTTTATCGTTAACTTCGAAGAAAGGCCCCGGGCGATCGTGCGTTTTCTTCCGGATCAAAGCGTTGAGAGCACCACGATTCGTTGGGCCTTGATCACACACAGTGGCCGCCACGTGTATGCCAGCCGATTGCAACGCCTCGATAACATCGACGATAATATTTTGCAGCATGACAGAGCTTGTCGTGCCCTTGCAAAAATAATACGCAATCGGCTGCTTCCACCGCGTTGCCAGGCCTTGGATCATAAAAACTAAGGCATGATCGGCTATTTGGTGTGTCCGGCCGCGTCCACCATAGTCCTCAAAACCGTCTACGGCTCCGGTAGCTTCATTGTATTGCAGCCTTTTTTTAGGGACATTTCGTCGAACATTAAAATGCACATTTTGTCGACGATATTTTGGCCACAACATTTTTTAAATGTGCCAGAATCTGCGATTGATTTCAGTGCCCATCGGTATTTCTCGCATTAGACGAAGAATCGTTCTGACGGACGGTAATTTGATGCGATGCTGCAAATAACTGTATGATCTTGGACCTCTTTTATAAATCACTAATGCTATCAATTTATCTTCCATTGACCATCTTTTTCCTCTCGGTGGCCTTCTGTCGTTCTTTAGATTCGCTAAGACCAGTTGTCGTAATGCCGGCGATGACAAATTCTGCACGAGATCTTCGTAGCCTTTCTTCGATGACAGTTCTTTTACTGCGTTTGTGGAAGTCTTCAACTGTTCTATTTTGTCGTTCAATTCGGCAGCCTGTTTGCGATTTATTTTAAGCAGCTTAACTTTCCGTTGTGAAATCTGCGCCCCAGCAACGTCGACGATTTCCGACTGTTTTTTTAACGTTATCCTTTGAACGGCCACTAACAGAAATTGAATAAGTAATTAAATTCAAATCAATCGATTATACAAATTTAAGAACTATTAAGAGTTGTCACCTCGACGACGACTTTTAAACACGTGCGTACTCGCGCGAATTATGAAACGTAGATACGACTTATCGCGTGATTTTCTAAATTCCTATAAAAAAATGAGTCACCTAAGGGATTGCGCGGATAATTCGCTTCATTGTCTGGGACATAATCATTATTATTGGCAGTTCTGAGGAACATGTTGAAATAAATTTATACATTTTCTCTGCTCACAAGTTCGCATATTATTAGGTACCATTCAGTATTTAAGTATATTTACACCTATAATGATCCAACGAAGGCTCCAAAGGTTGAAGACCGTCGAGATCACGGCAGGAATGAAGAAGGATGGTAGAATAATAGTTCACGTCGGCATTCAAGGCACGGGTTAGACATTTTATTAAGTGAAAGCTCTAACCACTGCGCTGTCGTAGCCCAAACGTATCTTTCATTCGTACTCCATGTGCCTGTTCTTCTTATTAAATTATTTTTTTTACTCAGCATTTTTTTGCTTGCCGCTCTTTATTATTATACATTAAATATTAGCCTCGTAAGAATGTCGTAATTACAGAGTTACATAAATATTTCTAGAAAGTTTTCGACAACAATCTTTATCCAAAACCAACACAGCAAAAAAAACATTCTTTTTCCCCGACTTCCCAAAAATAACCACATTCCTTGCATGCAATACGGGCGGAAAATAGCCTATTATTGACCGATGATCAATATTATGTTCAGATTACCTGTGCGCATGGGCAGTTTCATTACTCCCTAGGGAGTGAGACGGATGGCCGCTTGGGTCTTATGGTTGTTCGAGAGAACTTGAAGTCGGATAAGATATATATAAGTCTCTTTATTAGTCGTAGCGTTATTCGGAGAGAGTTTCGGGAGAGTGTACCGTTCCGCGGTCTGAGCTGTACTGATGTTCGGAGCTGCGAGGCTGAGGGCCTCGGACCCCGCAACAAAGTCGCGACGGACAGTCACGACGCTCGCAATAAGGGCCTTCTCACGGCAGATAACCCGGGAGGGCTTCTGCGTATTAAAACGCAGCGGAAAAATAATACCGCTGCGAAGAAAGAAAATAATATCGGTACGAAAGAGGCTGGAGCCGTTACACTCTCCCTCCAGAGAAAACGATGCCCCCGCATCGGATGTTTAAACAAATTTACATTTGGTCATTTTGTTAAGGGTGATTCTATATAAATTAAAAGTTTTGGGGTTTTTTAAATTAATTTGTTGGTTGTTGATTGTTGATCCTTTTTTGTTGTCGTCTGAATTTGGTTTTATTTGATTTTGTTTTCCTTGTTCTTCTCAATGTATGGTACACTCTCGTTGATTTATGGTGATGAATATTGGTATCTATGCTGATCTGTAACAATCTAAGAAAACTGTTATTGGTTCGTGTTAGTGGGGATAGGTTTGGTTAGGTTGGATGGGATTAAATTTGGAGTTAAAATAGTAATGAAATATAACATTTTGTCCTGTTTGGTTTGTTGATGAGGTTTGATTATTGTTGTTCAAAATGTTTGTATATATTCTTTTTTTCTTCCACGTATTTATTTCCTAATTTTTGTATTATCCTTGGCGGTTATTGTCCTTTGAATTATCATCTTTTGTTATATAAAATTTTCGAATTTGAATACTTTATTACCTGCAACATTCTAAATGTCTGATTAGTGGTGGTTAGTGGGTTGGGTATGTTATGTCAGGATTGGTTCTGTTGATAAAAATGGGGGTGAATTTTTGAATAGGGTAGAAATGATTAACACATATATTAATAGTATAAATAAAGTATACCATAATATTTTGGCCAAAAAAGGTAGATAATGATTTGGTTGAGAAACAGAAAAAAGTAAAATGTTATTGTACCCATGCAAGTTATTGGGTGTATATATCTCCTTTTCGAGGCAGAGAAGTTCGGTGGAATACAGGTTCAAAATCGGAAGTCAACACCTGGAGAGGGTATCCGAAGTTAAAAACCTAGGGGTTCTCTTCGATTGCAAACTACGCTTCGCAGGCCACATAGAGGCAATCGTGCTACGTGCTTACCGACTTCTAGGGTTTGTAACACGGTTCAGCACGGAGTTTCGTAGAGTGGAAACGCTCAAGTACCTGTATTTGGCACTGGTCAGACCGGTCCTGACCTACGCTTCCGAGGTTTGGAACCCGAACTTCGAAACGTACTCCGCAAAGATCGAGAGGGTGCAGCACAAGTTTCTACGGATAGCAGCCTTCAAGAGGGGGAGTCCCATGGCACGAAACTTCCATGACTATACGGAAATCGCATCATCGTTGGAAATTCCAAGCCTGAAAACTCTGAGGCTATTCAACGACATCGTCTTCCTAGCAAAACTTCTTTCGAACCACGTGAACTGTGCGTTCCTCCTGGAGAGGTTTTCCCTTCACGCGCCCACCAGGTCGACGAGGTCGACGCAGACGTTCCACGTGCCGGTAGCCCGCAGCGCATTTGCGGCCCGATCAGCAGTTTGCCGAATAGCAACATCGGCCAACGACCTTCCTCCCATGGAACTATTCAACGTTAGAATCAGAGAATTTAAAACCATCGTGCGGAAAGCTATTTTTCGCTACGAGTAGAGGGCTCAGGCATCCTCAACTAGTCTCATGCAGCCATACAGATTCCTCCCAAACCTATTTTCTTAAAAGCTATACCAGAGATGATCTTGTGCAATTTGTTATTTTCTTCTTATAAAAACTATTACTTTTTTAAAAAACGTGTATAAAACTATGTAAAAGGGGCTGGTCCCCGTAAATAAATAAATAAATAAATAAATAAATATAAAAAATGGCTCTATTTGTTTATTTTTTTATTAGAGTACGCGTCGCAGAACATGTCTCAGCGTACTCATACATTGTATATACTCATGTATGTTTTTATTTGTTCAGTTATCATTATATCAATGTTTGTTTTTGTTTTATTTGTTTCCGTTTTTCTCATGTTTCGGTTTACAAAGTAAATTAAATAATTGAATGAATTGATATTTGATCGAAGCAGTAAATATGGGTTAAATTTGTGAGTGAACAAGTATGTGGGATTTATGTGTATTTATTTAGTAGTGATTTGTTTGCAGTAGTCTGGTCCTATTATTGTGGTTTGTTAAATTGTCGATTGATTCGAAAAAGAAGAATTTGATGTTTGTTTATTTCTATTTTGTATTTATCAGTTTTTCTATGTCTGTTTAATATTTAATTTCTGTTTTTTTTATTTTTTTTATTTTTGTTTGTAAGATTGTTAGTTGTCTGTACGTGTAGGAGTTCATTTACTTTATATCTAATTTTTAAGTTATACACTAATGAATTTTATAAATCTCGAGAAGGTTTTCTAGGTGTGGTTGGTCGCGATTCGTCTGTTGACGAGAGGTCCGTTGCTTCATGTGGAATCCAAGTTGGTGATCTAAATGTTGGTTCGATGTCCATTGGTGGTGTGCTGTCGTCGATTTGCTGTGAGCACCCTGGTATGGCGACTGGTTGTTCTATGCGTTTGGGGGTGCTTGGTATTGTGATTGGTTAATTTTTTGGTTGAGTATCTGGGACTTTTGGTTGTTTATTTGCCAATCTTTCACTACGCCTAGTCGGTTCTTTTGGCGTTTTTTTCCGTTCGTTTCTTTATTGGTTCGGGCAACTGTTTTTAGGCACTCACTCCTTACACGTAAGAAGTGCCTATTAAAATGACTATTTTTAAAATCTTCATCCTGTCGGACGTCCGTGTCACAATATATATTTGCAACGAATCAACCAACGCAGCTAAAATTTGCGACGTAGTTTGATTGTATCGTTGACAAACATCCTGGAGAATCTGAAACCAATAAAACAAATATAAGTTTATGTTTTTACCATTATAGCTAAAGAATAAAAAAAAATTACCTTTTATAAATCTTTTACTCGGTCGGACGTCCGTGTCATGCTCCATCTTCAATACCGGTGAACGAATTTCATTATACCTGGCGGCGTTAGTTTCTGAATATTCCTAACATGAAGCCCTGAAAATTTGAAACCATTTAAGATATTAATAACAATGTTATAAACAAATTAAGTATAAGTTAGTTTAAAATATCTCCTTTTTGGTTTAAAAATTTACATATCGGACTCCGGTGTCATACTTAAAGTTTAAAAAAAACTTTTAACAACACTTACAAACCAATTTATGTATTCTTTACAGTCTACATAAATTGTTTCATATACAAAAAATAACCCAAAAATTTTACACCATTTCAATATGTAATTTTTTTTTTTTCATTTTCATCTTAAAAAAAATTATCAGTTTTACAGGTTATGTAAAAAATGTTTTCATCAAAAAACAAAAAAATAATTCAAAAACAACATTTCCATACAGTATATAATGAAATTCAATAAATAATATACTAATATTCAACCATAATATACGATTCTTACCTTTTTTTTATCACATACAAATCTTTTTCCGGATTAATAAATTTTTTTTTCTTATTCACAATATACTTAAAAAAATTTCACTTTACACATTTAAAGATATCCACGATAATTCACAAGTACATTTTTGTATCACTCACGAACTATAATTACTATTATAATTATTATAAAACTCTCGCAATTATAGCTGTCAAAATAGAACTGTTTCTACGTTGCGGCGCTGGCGTCGGTCTCACACGCGCTCTAGCGGTCCCCCGAAGTCATCCAGTGCCGCGCGCGATCAGTAGGGAAAAGCCGGGCAAAATGGGACAGTGGGGCAAAACGCCATATTCCAATGATTTTTGGATGGGAGAATGGGGCAAAACGGGACATCAATCCGGATGTATCAACAGGGCAAAATGGGACATCGAAAAATGATTGGAATCTTGCGTTTTGCTCACTGTCCCATTTTGCCCCGCTTTTGTGGTATGCAGTGTGCAAACCACTCGCACGGCGCGCGCAGCGCGCCGTGCGGACAACTCGCGCGGAGCGCGAAGCGCGCCGAGCGAACAGCTCGAAGTCCGAAGGGACATTTTTGGAGGGGTTTGGGGGGCGGAGCCCCCCAAAACGAGCCGCGAAGCGGCTTGTTTTCGATTGTTGATATGTTTTGGTTTTTTGAGGCTCTAAAGGTACGGGTGGTGAACGGAAGTTTGGTGGTAACGTTCGTTGTCCGCTGTTTTCGTCGTTTCCTAAGTCGTTGGGTTTTTGTGTCGGAACTGAAGGAGGTGATCTGAAAGTTGGTTGGATTGGTGGTTTACCACTATTTTCGTTTTCAGATTCTGTTTCGTGTTCCGCTCGATTTTCCTTATTTTTCGCCTTTTGGTTGTCGTTTTTGTTTTTGGATCCATTGATTTTTTCGCTTTTGTCACCGTATAAGTGGCCGGTTTTCCCATCAGGGCTGACTTTTTCACGAAACTCGCTTTTGTTTTGCTGCGATAAGCTTTTTGTTTTATTTGGCCTTATTGGGCTCTTTTCTTTTTGTTGCCTCATTGGGCTTTTTTCGTTTTGTTGCCTCGTTGGGCTTTCTTTGTTTTGTTGCCTCGTTGGGCTTTCTTTGTTTTGTTGCCTCGTTGGGCTTTCTCCTTCTTCTTCTGTTGTACTATCTTCTATATCTGTTGTAACGTTCCACTTTTAGGCCTAGCTTATGTGCAAGGGGACTTGTGGACGTTATCACCGTCACCTTTGCTCCATATACGTAGGTCCTGAATTTTTTTAGAGTCCATACTACGGCTAATAGCTACTTCTCGGTCGTTGTGTAGGCCAGTTCTGCTCCCTTAAGTGTTCGGCTAGCGAACACTACTACCCCTATTTCGCCATTCGCATCTTTTGAGCTAATGTACCTCCTAGTGCATAGTGACTCGCGTCCGTCTGGAGGATGTATCCCTTCGCGGGGTCAGGGTGTTTCAGGAGAACTTCCTCGATGAACAGATCCTTAATTCTTTGGAATGCCCTCGCCTCGGTCTCATTCCATCTCCATTTGACTCCTTTGCGCAGAAGATCTAACAGCGGAAACGTTTCCTCCGCATGTCGGTTGGTGAACTTGGTGTAGTAATTCACTAAACCCAGAAACCCTCTCAATTGTTTGAGACTTCTTGGAGCGGGAAATTCCTGAATCGCCTTCACCTTCCCTGGCTGTGGGCGTATCCCTTCTGTGGTAATAACGTGGCCCAAAAAGTCGATCTCTTGTCAGAAAAATTGTGCCTTCCTTAGCTTTACCGTCATCCCATGTTCTTCTAGTCTTTTGAAAAGTGCTCTCAGGTGGATCATGTGCTCCTGGAAGCTGCTGGAGAAGCAGAGTAAATCATCTACGAAGTTAATGACATGGTCGCCCATGTCTCGCAGAATGATGTCTAGAGCTCTTAATAGACTTGACGTGCTGGTCCTCAGACCGAAAGGTGTCACGACGAATTCATACACCCTTCCTCGGTATCGGAAAGCTGTATATTTCCGAGATTCCGGATGCAGAGGGATCTGCCAAAAGCTGTTTGTTAGATCCAGACTTGTCATCATTTTGACCGAGTAGCATCTCTGGAATATTTCCTCCGTTTTAGGTGTACATTCATGGTCAGTACTTGATTTAGCTTACATGCGTCTAGGCATAGACGGACCGTCCCGTCTTTTTTATCGACAACTGTTAAGGGATTTACCCAGGCACTTGTCGATCTTTGTATGATGTTTAGCTTTAGGAGTTTATCGATTTCCCGGTCTACCCTTTCCTGGCACATCATGGGTATCGGTAGGAGTGTGCCACAATGGGTTCCTCTGTTGTGACTTCCAGCCGGTGTTCGTAAACGTGAATCCTTCCTGGCGTTCTCCGAAAGACCGTTCGGTGTTTCCAGAGAGTTCTTTTTAGTTCCATTTCTTCACTTTCCGATGCGAGGTTTGCTCCTTCTACTGCCGTGTCTATTTCTTCTATCGTGATTTCGTCGTCCAAATCCTTGTCTTTCATCTCATGGGCTCCACTTCCTAAGGCTGCTATTTCCAGAGTTAATAGTGACTCCTCGATCATATTTCTTGGTTCCCTCGTCGGGTTCTCGGGAGCAGCTTCTACTAAGGTTTCTTCATCCCTTCTTCCTACGGCACTACCTTCCCTATGATTCGCCGGAGTATTTAATGATCCGGATTGACCTTCCCCCACTCCTTCTCCTTGCATTGTTGCATTTGTTGGGATGGTCTCCGTTATTTCATTATACCTTACCCTGAGTGTCTCATTTTCGAGATCAATCAGCCCTTCGAGTGGGTGTAAGGTATCAACCCCGAGAAGCACATCCCTTATGAGACCTGGGATGACCAAGTACCTGACGTAGATTCGCACCTTTCCAATTTCTGTGATGGCCATGATTTGTTTTTTTACCTTACAAGGTCGGCCTTTAATTATAGTTTGGAGTTCTGCAGAAAAATGTTGTGCCAAACTCGCGACGATGTCTTTGTCTGGCGGAGGGGGAATGAGATCCCGTGCACTTCCAAAGATGCGCGTCGCGTACTCGACTCGGGTTGCCTTGTTCTCTATGTCGAATATCCCGAATTCTAGATTTCGTCTAACTTTCTTTTGTACTTCGCGGCTCCAAAATCTTTCCTGGAAGGTTCTCTCAATGTCCTCCAGAGAGTGTGCTTGCTCCTCCACCAGGAACCGCCATTCTTTGGCCCCTCTCTCTAGGCATTGTCCTAACAGGTATTTCAATTCGGCCATATGGGGCTGCATGACCTCGCAATACTGCCGGAATTCCCGAATAAACTTCATTGGTCTCATCTTACCGGACCCGTGAAATGATGGAGGTTTGAGTTTGATGTATAGGTCATTATTCGTCCGGGATCTCCCTCGCATCGCTCTTTCTTCATTTCCTGACTCATCGTCGTCGTGGTCCCATCCTTGGTCCCTTTTTTGGTAGTTGATCCTGGTGCTCTCAGTATTTGGCCTGTTTTCAATTTTATTCGCGAGTGCTAAGAACCTTTGTTCCAGATCCTTGTGGTCCAATCGTTGTTGAGCATTATTTACTTCCATGATGCTCATGCGCTCCTGATTGTCCATGATACTCTTACCGACTTCCTTTATTTTTTCCTGAAGTGGCCCTGTGATTCGATGTACCTCTGTGGCCACTTGTGTCTGCAATACTTTCATTTTGTCGATGATTCTGAGTTCTACGACTTCTAGTCGTCGGTCGACTGCTTCGATCATAGCTCTGTCTCGCTGTTCTATTAATCTCACGGTTTCTGCCCGCCGTTCTTTTGCCTCTTCATTGAGGTTGATTATTGCTCCCGCGAGGCCGTTTAGGCGAATCCCTAGATCCCGAATTGCTTCTAATATTACCTCCTCTGTTGGCGTTGGTTTCAGGTTTTTCTCAACCAAACGTCTCTGTTTGTTTTGGAGTGCCAGCGGATTGCTGGTCTCCCCGAATTTGCCATGCTCCTGGTCCAATACCACCTGTGCTGCCTTATGCGGCAGGGTTATATCTTCTGCGTTAATGCCCACTCCTGAATCAAACAGGGTCTGTACCTCCTCACTCATGGATTGGCCCTTGGTTTCTTTGTTTTCTTTTTTGTCTTGGGGTTCATCCCCTTTGTTATTTTTGATATCGTCGCTGTCCGCCATTTTATTTCTGATTTACTTGCGTCAAGCGCGTGAATTTACTTTACCACAACAAAAAAAGAAATCTTCCAACCGATGCCTTCGCTCGTCCCTGTTCGGGCGCCAGTTGTAACGTTCCACTTTTAGGCCTAGCTGATGTCCAAAGGGGACTTGTGGACGTTAGGATTCGGGACGAGCGAGAAATTATTTGTAGGCGATCGGTTGAAATATAGAATAAATTGTTTATTGAAAATTCTCAGAAATGTGATACAAAAACAGAATGATGGAATTTTCCTCTTAGCGTCGTTTATTAACGAGGGAGAGACAAAGCGCATATCCGTCTTTTTGAGATTTTAATACAAACAGCAAATCTAGTTCTTAACGTTGTAATTTACCTTGCTCCAACTTGTATTTAATTCTTTATTTCATGGCTTGCATGATTGCTGAATTCAATGGAATTAGATCGTTGTCATACCTCTAATCTTCCGGGCCTTGAATTCGCACCTTAAGTGCGGATCTCCGGCCGGGACCTCAGCCGAAACTTTCACTTCCACGAGAACTGCATGGTTCGTGATGTCACCACCACCCCACCGGTACTCGCTTCCGGGTTAGTTCCGTTGGGATACCTGACTAACCGTTCTAGCTACGGGGATGAGAAAACTGGGATGGCCGACGTCACCACCGGTTACTCCTAGTCTCTCGGATGGTACACTGTCTATGCTAATGTCACCAAAAGCTGACAGGACCGGCAGGATAGGGGGGTTCTGAATTACCTTCTCTCCGTCACCGTTGAGAAATAATAATTGCTTTACAGGTGCTGTGCGCCGCTTTATATACCCACTGCCGGCGTTGCGCACGGCACGCTCGCTCTCCCTACCTAGCGCGAGTCCCCACTAGCGGGCTCCCCCACGGCGGGGTCCTCTTGGCGCGCGCCGCGAGCGCTCGCGTGGGGCGACGCTCTCGAACGTTCTAGAACGTTCGACCATCGGCGTGTCAAGTGGGGGTCCTTCGGGTGCCCCGTCGCGTCGCTCAGGGCCGCCTCGAGCCCGGGGGACATAGGCACGTCTCACTGTATATTTATATTGTTTTCCTGTATACTTTCGTTTCCTAGTTTGTTTGCGTGGTTGTTGCCTATTTCCTTCGTCGTCCGTTGTATCGACTGGACGTTTGGAGAGTCACCATTGTGGTTGCATATTCTCCTTTGAGTATAGCTCTTCAACTATTTTCTTTATTGGTTGAATGAGTTCGCCTTCGTTGTCGAATAATTCCGAGATTTATGTTTCATTGTTTGTGTTTGAGAATTGCCGTTGAGTTATAGCGAAGCGGGTAGGGAAAAATAAAGATGTTCACCAGAAATTATAATAAAGAAAATAATTCGTATATTTTCACAAACAGTATTTACACACACAGATGCACAGAGCGCTGTGCAATGAGCAGAACCGATAATAAACAGTCGAAATAATTCCCGAGTTGAGCCGTCACAATTTTATTAATCCGCGAGACAACCGGATGAGCTGTACCGTGTGCGACTCGACGCGTCGCACACCTGTTGAGAGCGCGAGTCTCCCGCGTAAAGGCACTTGGCACTTTGCCGTGAAAATAAACTCGCGCGAGTGATCCGATGAGCTGAACAATACCACGGAAACGTAGATAAATTGTTCCCCTTGAGGATGTACCGATTTTTAGTGAGCAGAACTGTGAGCTGACCGTGAGAAAATTCGATTATAAAATGAGCGAGACGTTAACACGTGTGCTTAGATCGCGGCCATTAACAAGAAGACTCGAGAAGACGCCGGTTGCACACGGCACGACGGCATCTTCCCCTACCGCGCGTGCGCGAGCGTCGCACGTGAGCTCGAGCGAGAGCGCCCGGGAGGTGCTGCCGCTTGACAGCTGCCCGGCCGTCTCGCGCGACTCAGGCGAGACGTCGGATTCTCGAATATTCCGCCCGCCATCAGCGACGGCGTCGATGATGTTAGTCGTTGTCCGTCTCCGATGAATCCGACGATGGTGATGTTGGCAGGAGAGCGAGCTTGGCAATGGGCCTGGTGAGCGTGGTGACTGCTGTCTTCAGCGTCGCCACCCTGGCGAGTCCATCCTTCCCCGGGTGAAGTTGAAGAATCCGGGCGAGCGGCCATTTGCATGGTGGAAACCGCTCGTCGGTGATGAGTACCAGCGAACCAACCTTGAGCTGATTCGACGGATGATGCCACTTGGAGATGGACTGCTGTCGTTGCAGGTAATGAGCCGACCACCGCGACCAAAATGCCTGCACACGTTGTTGAATGAGTTGCCAATGAGCCAAATGCGAGGTTCTCAGAACCGGCAGGGTCGGCTCGGGTAAGGTGGTGAGAGCTCGGCTGATGAGAAAATGGCCCGGAGTGAGCGCCGAAACGTCCTGCGGGTCGTCGGTGAGCGGTTCCAGAGGCCGAGAGTTGAGGATGGCCTCGATTTGAGCGAGCAGAGTGGTGAGCTCCTCGTAAGTGAGCAGTGTGTCGCTCACAGTGCGACGCAGGTGAAACTTGGTCGATTTCACGACCGCTTCCCATTTTCCGCCCATGTGCGGAGCCGCTGGCGGATTGAAACGCCATTGAGCCCGGTCCGATGAGAGCATCGCGGCGATTTCTCGATGCTCGTGCGTGCTCTGATCGAACAATCGACGGAGAGCGGCATTCGCTCCGATGAAGTTGGTGCCGCAGTCCGAGTACAGGGACGTTGGGATTCCCCGTCGAGCTGCGAATCTCCGATACGCCGCGATGAACCCGGTCGTTGCATAGTCGCTGACGACCTCCAGATGAACAGCCGAGGTTGAGAAGCACACGAACACGCAGATCCAGCCCTTGTATGTCTTGGATCCTCGTCCCTTAAGGGTTTTGAGCGTGAGCGGTCCGGCGTAGTCCACACCAGTGTGACTAAATGCAGGTGAGGGTGACGACCGAGAGAGAGGTAGTTGGCCCATCAGTTGATGGGCACGGATCCCCCTCTGCCGGGCGCACACCACACACCGCAGAATGTGGGACTTTACCGGTGCTCTTCCTCCGATGATCCAATACGCCTGGCGCAGGTGAGCCAGGGTGAGTTGCGTGCCTCCGTGTAACGTGCGCCGATGAGCATCGCCGATGAGCAATTCCGTGAGTCGAGCGTGACGAGGCAGGATAGCAGGATGCTTCCCTTCCTCCGTGAGCGTTGACTGGTTAAGCCGCCCTCCAACTCGAATGATCCCATGCCCGTCGACGTAGGCAGTCAGTCGAGTGAAGGGATGATGTCGAGACAGCGTAGAGCCCGAGAGCAAGGTACGCAGTTCCGATGAGAAATATGCCGCTTGAGTTGCCTTCACCCAGAATCGCTTTGCTTCTTCCATGGCGCCCGATGAGATGACCGCGATCGGCGGGTCGATGAGCTTTTTCCTGAGTTTGAGAGCGATCCTGAAACAAATAGACGTGAGACGAAATAATTTAACCAGGGTCGACACCTGGTAAATCAGATCCCAGTGATAGTCGACGCGTGGAGCGGCGACGACGAGTGAGATTCCCGGACGAGCTTCTTGTGCACAGAGACCATCCGAGACCGATGTTGTTGGTTGAGTCGGTCATGAGTCTTCGCCTTGGACGAGCCACGGCGGTCCATTCCACCAGAGTAAGTGACTTTCGAGCTGAGCGGTGGTAACGCCTCTGGAAGCACAGTCAGTCGGGTTAGCTACTCCCGGGACGTGCCGCCAGTGAGCGTCTGCTGTGAGCTCCTGAATCTGTGCGACCCTGTTTCGCACGTAGTCTTTCCACCTTGAGGAATGTGAGCGAATCCACATGAGCGTTACCGATGAGTCCGTCCACAGATGAGTTGACTTAATATCCAGGTGCAGTGTAGCCTGGACGTACTTGACGAGTTTCGCCAAGAGCAGCGCTGCAGTGAGTTCCAGCCGAGGGATGGTGAGCCGCTTGAGCGGTGCTACCTTGGTTTTGGAGCACACCAATGCCGATTGGGCGGCTGTGGACGGTGAGCTGACTACGATGTAGACTACCGCTGACATCGCCAGTTGAGACGCATCCGAGAAGCCATGTACTTCCACTGCTGTGTCGGCCCGAGTGTTGAGCCATCTGGGTAGAGAAAGCCTGGCCAGGCAAGTGAGATCTTCTCGGAGATTGAGCCATTTAGCTGAGAGCGAAGCCGGCAAGGCGTCGTCCCATCCAACCTTGTGTAGCCAAAGCTCCTGCAGGAGCATCTTGGCTCGGATCGTTACCGGTGAGATGAAGCCAAGTGGATCGAAAATCTGAGCGACTTCCGACAGCACGATCCGTTTTGTGAGCTTTTCCGTTTCTGGTGAGAATCCCGATGAAAACACGAACTTGTCGTCGTGTGGAAGCCACCTAATTCCGAGAATCTTGGTAGCGCAATCGTCTAGTGAGAGGTGATCCTTGGTGTTCGCCGATGAGACTGACGTGAGCAGATCTTGATGAGTGGAGTGCCATTTGGCCAGCGGAAAGCCGCCCGCCTGGCATAACCCCTTCAGTTGATGAGCGACCTCGATGAGCTGTTCCAATGTATCCGCACCTCCGAATATGTCATCGACATATCTTCCGAGCCGTAGCGCTGGCAATGCCAACGGAAACCGGTGACCTTCGTCCTCTGCCAACTGCAGCAGAGCACGAACGGCAAGGAATGGCTGCCTTCATTCCGTACGTAACGGTGGTGAGTTGGAACGGCACCGGGTTGGACTGGCTGTCGGTCCACAATATTCGTTGCAGATTGAAGTCGTCCGGATGCACGTTGATTTGCCGGAACATCTTCGTGATGTCAATTGCGAAGCGGCAGCAATGAAGTCGAATCCAAATGAGCACGTCCGGGATGTCGAGTTGTAATTTCGCACCTGTGTGCGAAATGTCGTTGAATGACAGGCCTGAGGTGGTCGCGGCAGAGCCGTTGAACACCACCCTCAGCTTCGTTGTTTCCCTGTCCGGCCTGAGAACTCCATGGTGCGGCAGGTAATAGTGCACCTCACCGGCAGGAGAGTCGGTCGGTGCCTTCACCATGTGACCGAGCTCTTCGTACTCTTCCATGAACGGTGGTAGAGTGGTGGTAGAGTGTCCGGAAACTGTCATCCCGGGTGAGCCGCCTGAGCATCTGCTGCAGGCACCGATGAGCTGTACGATACGAATCTCCCAGCAGCGTGACCGCTGATTTGAGAGGAATTCGCACGACGTACTTCCCTGATGAGTCCCTGGTGTGAGTTGACCGGAAGTCAGCCTCGCACTCCTCTTCTTCGGGGGTGAGCTGACCTGGTGTATCCGACGGAGGTTCTTCCTGAGTCCAGAACTTCGTGAGAAGCTCCTGGAGAAGAGCGTCTTCCGGCCGTGGCGTGGCCGTGCGTGCTGTACACGTGACTGCGTGAGCAGCCTGCACCGGACCGAGCACCAGCCAGCCAAAGATAGAGTTGAGCCATCGGCTCCGTCGGAGCCCCTCGGATGATGTTGGGGTTGATGATCTGCCTGTAGTGATCTGCGCCGATGATGAGGTCTACAGGCCGCGGCGTGAGAAAGTCCGGATCGGCAAGCCGAAGCTTAGCCAGATGAGGCCACACCTGCATTGGAACCTCGAACGATGGAAGTATCGAGATGACCGTCCTCAAAATGTGAGCTGTCACTGCAACTGAGCGCGAGGAATGAGTAGACCGTAATTCGATTTGAGCTGTACCTTTTGTTTGAGTAGACCGTGATCCGCCGATGCCGTAGATGGGAATCGACGAACGTCGACGCGGTAGACCGAGTAGACCGATGAGCTGTTCCGACACGAATGTGAGTTCCGACCCTGGATCAACCAGGAGCCGAACCTCGTGAGTGGTCACCGCGTTGTCCGTGTGAGCGAGTGCTGTGGCGAGCAGCGACGAACAAGATGAGCTGCACCGTGATGAGCGACCGATTGCACCGAAACTTCAAGCGTTGGCGGATGAGCTGGCCGTTTGAGTCACTGCGGCGTCCGTGGAAGCCGCAGGAGCAGCACGCGTTGAAGCCCCGTGCAGCATCGTAT
The DNA here is from genome assembly GCA_917499995.1 of Ichneumon xanthorius. Classification (NCBI taxonomy): domain Eukaryota; kingdom Metazoa; phylum Arthropoda; class Insecta; order Hymenoptera; family Ichneumonidae; genus Ichneumon; species Ichneumon xanthorius. Next base: position 98,178 of record CAKJTD010000043.1, on the reverse strand, counting down.
GGTGCTTCGACAAGCACTCCTTGCAGGTTGCCTTGGAGCGGCACATGTTCGCGTCGTGCCTTCCGAAGCAGTTGAAACACAACCGCTTGTCGACCACTGCCTGTCGGCGGTCACGTGCACTCAACTCTCTGAACTTCGGACACGCCACGATAAAGTGCTTGCCCTTGCACAAGTCGCAGGGGGTATGCGTTAGGGTTGTCCCCCGACTTCGCCTGAGCGCCCTTTGATTGAGCCGATGCCTGATGAGCCGTCTTCTTCGACGCTCCTTTGTTTTTCGCGGCGTGCGCCGCCGCCGCATCCGCCTCCACCTGCTCCTGAGCACGTGCGCGATTCAGCAGAAATACCATCATTCGGTCGTAAGATGGATATTCCATGGCGGAGCTGATGGTGTTCTCCCACACCTCCTTCGTTGTGCGATCGAGCAGGTGAGCCGCGTGGTAGACAAGGATGTATTCCCACAACTGTGGGCCTACCCCGAGCGCGCGCAACCCCTGTTGTGCCTTTGTAATGGTCGAATGAATCTTGAGCAGACCGGCGGCGCTCTTCGATGTTAAGGGGGTGAGAGCAAAGATCGCACTGAGATGCGCCTGAACATGTACCCGCTTGTTGTCGTACCGATCTTTGAGGATGTTCCAACCGATGGCGAACGACTCATCCTCCATCGGCAGCTCGGCAACAAGATCCGCTGCTTCCCCCTTGACACTCAACCGGAGGTAGTGGAACCGCTCCAGGTCGCTCAGCTTCTCCTCCTTGTCAAGGATGCTTCGAAACAACTTTGAGAAGGCCGGCCACTCCTTGTACGTGCCGTTGAACTCCGGCAGCTTGAGCTCCGGAAGCTTCGAGCGATCCGTGCGGCATACCGGTGTCATGGGCGCCGCCATGACCGGTATCGGCTCCGGGGTGAGCTTATCCTTGAGGGCGAAGATCCGTTGCCGGAACTCGGCGTACGCCCGGCTTGCCTGCCGACCCACCCTCGCATCCAGGTAGTCGTGGCCGATGAGGAGGCTGGCGCAATCCCTCACAAACGAATAGTGCCGCTCTTGGAACCGTCCGTAATGATCGTCCATGACATGCAGTAGATCGTTGAGCATGGCGTGCGAGCATTTCGTATGATCGTATGAAGCGCGACCTCGATGCGAACGCGCGAACCTCGCGCAAACAAGCGCGACCTCGATACGAACGCGCGAACCTCGCGCAAACAAGCGCGACCTCGATGCGGACGCGCGAATCTCGCGCAAACAAGCGCGACCTCGATGCAAACGCGCGAACCTCGCGCAAACAAGCGCGACCTCGATGCGAACGCGCGTTGAATTCGCACTATATAACTGTCGCGAAAGCCGATCCGAATAGTCGCTACGAAAATCTGCGCGAATGAGCAAATATTAAAAAACCAAAAAATGTCAAAGAACAGGGTCACCGTAAATGTTCGTACACGCACGCGGCACCGTTGAGTTGTCCGATCACGAAAGAGTTCCACCACGTGGACTCGTACCGCGCACAACACCCGATGAGAAATCCCGAACTGTCAGTGTGGTGCGAGTGAGACGCGACACACGAACTCACTCCCGCACTAAACCGTTGAGCTGTCCACGACGCTCGAGAGCGAGAGAGCGCGACTGTCAGAAGGCACTGACCGCGCGCAGCACAGCTGAGACTCGGCTGTCGGTGGTGGGGAGAGTCGACCCGAGATCTCTCGCCGCCCGTACACCGAGCGAGCTTTCCAAAATGGCCGAACGCGCGAAGGAAGCCCGAGCGTGCGCACTGCCGATGCGCAAGAGTCCGAACTGAGCTGTCCAAAAATGTCCGACGCGCGATCGACGCCTGACCACGCGCACTGTCGACGCGCGAGAGACTCGTTGAGCTGCCCGAAAATGGCCGACGGCGGGAGCACGACACGACCCCCGAGAGCTCTCACCGCACGAGAGTCGACCGATGTGATGAGCGAACGATCGAGCGCGAGTGAGAGAGCCGAGCGCTCTGTCTCTCGCCGCGCACCAGCTGTTGTAATGTCCGAGCGTCGCTGTGCGAGAGAGACGCACGACACGTGCACTCTCGACGCACCGACGGTTGAGCTGACCGCTGAGTACACGCGCACTGACACTGTGTATTAACCGCCACTACCCGTTCGCTATCCGGCTCGAAGGACCAAAATGTTTGAGAATTGCCGTTGAGTTTGTGACGAGGCGTTCGGAAACGTTCGTACACGCTCGTCGCAACGTGCGAACGCTAGGGCATTAGGGACTATAGGATCGTTGCTCGTCGTTCTCACCGGGTAGCAATTGTGCCGAGAACGCAATGCTGCCGAAATTTCACATCTTATTACAGGCAATTCGGCAACGGTGTCGGGAGAGACGACGAGTACGTCAGGAAGGACCCGAAGATTCACGGGACGCGACGCTCAATGCGAGGGCGCGCCCCCTCCCCACCCGCCGAGAAAGAAAAAGGGATCGACGAACGACGTCGAGAGGAACGAGAGATAGCCTTCGGCGCTCGAATAGTGAGCAATAGATTTGTCAGATTAGCGAGGCAGCGTTCCTCAATCGTAGCAAAGAGAATTTCTGTGGGAGAAATAATTATCGTTCGAGATAAATAACGTGTAACCAAAGTGGCCGTGCCGAACAACGGACTTTGGAGGAAAATAGATCGCCGAGCGAAGGCGAAGTCAGGGCATAGGACATCGAGGACGCTGAGCGCAGCGTAGGGAATCCACGAGGACAAACGAAAATTACACAAGGTAGGCTCGGGACCGTATCTCTTCCTTGTTAAATTTCCCGAGAGTAGAGACTCTCGTTTTGCACGTGTGGAATTCGTACCTCGGCCGTACCGGCTTCCCCGGCGAATGTTACGCGCGTCGCGTCGAGAATAATTAACGATAGGGTTCGAATTATTTTCCGCGGTTTCATAATTATTCTTGTTTATTTTATTTTGTGTAATTTGCAATCGACGAATAAATTGTTACTTTTGTGTTTGTTAACACTCGTGTGGTACGCTTCATTTCGCGCTGTACAATTTATTTCGCGTCGATCTTTGTTTTTCGGGAAATTACAGCTCGTCGAACTGTACCCCTGTCGCTAGCCGGTGGGAAGGAACATCGAGCCAAGAAGAGAAATTTGATCCTTGGTATTTGGGATTAGAAACAAATACCTGGCGCCTAACTAAGGAGAAAAATACACAAGAAAAGAGGCGTCATTATTTTTGGGCGTGGTGGTTGGGATTTGTTCCGAATTGGTCCAAAACGGCCCGTCACAAGTTATAGCGAAGCGGGTAGGGAAAAATAAAGATGTTCACCAGAAATTATAATAAAGAAAATAATTCGTATATTTTCACCAACAGTATTTACACACACAGATGCACAGAGCGCTGTGCAATGAGCAGAACCGATAATGAACAGTCGAAATAATTCCCGAGTTGAGCCGTCACAATTTTATTAATCCGCGAGACAACCGGGTGAGCTGTACCGTGTGCGACTCGACGCGTCGCACACCTGTTGAGAGCGCGAGTCTCCCGCGTAAAGGCACTTGGCACTTTGCCGTGAAAATAAACTCGCGCGACTGATCCGATGAGCTGAACAATACCACGGAAACGTAGATAAACTGTTCCCCTTGAGGATGTACCGATTTTTAGTGAGCAGAACTGTGAGCTGACCGTGAGAATATCCGATTATAAAATGAGCGAGACGTTAACACGTGTGCTTAGATCGCGGCCATTAACAAGAAGACTCGAGAAGACGCCGGTTGCACACGGCACGACGGCATCTTCCCCTACCGCGCGTGCGCAAGCGTCGCGCGTGAGCTCGAGCGTGAGCGCCCGGGAGGTGCTGCCGTTTGACAGCTGCCCGGCCGTCTCGCGCGACTCAGGCGAGACGTCGGATTCTCGAACAGTTTGTATTTAGATAATTTTTTGTGAGTACACTCTCCGTTTGTTGTTTGGTTGTTGTCTTCTCCGGTTGTAGGTTTGTTTCTTGTTGGGTTTGTTTCGTTACTTGTTCCGTAGTTTCGTTGTCTTCCTGTATAATTCGCTTTTTCCTCGGCGCTGGATTTCCGGATCCCGTATCAGTCGTTGACCGATTGCGAGTCTCGGGTGATGTTTTGGGAGTCAGTTTTTGCTTTTTTGACTCTTGGTTCGCGATATTTTCCGACGAGCTTTCCTCGCGTTGCCTGATCGGCATAATTTCCGCGGGGTTTCTCGCCAAAGCGTCGGCAACTACGTTTAGCTTTCCGGGTTTGCGTACGATGTCGTAATCGTACCCGTTCAGGAATATTTGCCATCGTTGTAGCTGTTGCGGGATGTCGGGTTTGTTTTTTATGTACTGTAGCGAGAATTTTACCTCTCGTACACTACGGCTCCCAACTCTCCGAAAATCCACTCTCCCCGCTCGATCCGCGACCTTGCTCGGTGCCTAATCTCGGGGCTCGAACCCACGACGAGATTTCCTAAATTTTCTCATGCCGACCGAACAAAGCCGTCCCCGCGTGGCAATGTGGAAGCCACTATCTCGCACGCGATTGGGCGCCAGGTACCTTGGTACCACCGCTCGGAAAGCGGCATATTTGTAAGAAACTCGCGGCGAATTACGGGGACGAACGGGGAAGCGGGTAACAAGGCGAAGCCGGCGAGACTCCGACTAGCTCAGCCCACCTGGGAGAAAATGGTAGAGGGGGGTGGACGGGCGAGTGACCAAACGCAATAACAACAATTAATGTTTTATTCGTCGTTCGACAACATAATTTCAGAAACCAGAACTCTTAGACAAAATTTATTATAAATACCGGATACAGTCGAAATCATTGCCCTAGCCTCGCGGCGCACATTAGAGAGCGACAATGCTGAGTGGGGATATAGCCGGGGTGAAACTATTATGGGAGATTAAATGTAGCCAACGGGAAAAACTACTATTGCCCAAAAATTAGATGTAGCCGAGGCGAAATAAACTATTGTCGAAATGAAATGTAGCCGAAAAAGATAACTATTGCCAAAATTAAACGTAGCCGAAAATTAACATTGCCGAAATTAAATGTGACCGAGACGGAAAATACGGCATTTACTACGACGAATAATAAGCTCAAAAATATTCAAGAAAGATAAAGTCACGAAACAGTGTAGCGATTGCCAGATCAATTCTATCCTTTATATAGCCGATTCACCGTTACGCGGGACGCGAGAGAAAAGAAAAATACAAAGACAAAACGCTCGCTATAGCAAAGCTAGTACGCCAGATAGCCGAGGTAGTCGAGAAGGTTCTCGGCGCGGGCCGCCCGATGTAAACACGGCGCGCCCGTGACCCTTACGCGCGAGATAGCCAACACGCGGCCGAACGGCCTAACGAACGCTGGACGACGCGCTTGCCGCCCCTTTGTCTCGCATGATGAAATGTAGCCCATGTAACCGGCGAAATCGACTTAGCCTCGATATAATACAATTCGCGAGATGTAGCCGATCGCGATTTGCGAAGGTGACGAAAGTCATCTCGCGGATGTTCGAAAGAAAGTTCGCGAGATATAGCCGATGTTTGAAATAATGTCGCGAAATATAGCCGATGTTCGAAATAAAGTCGCGAATATAGCCAGCTAACCAGGACGAACGCTATGAACGTCCTCGCGTGAATGTTCTAATTGCGATACGCGATATAGAGCCGAGGATAGAATGTAGCCGAAAGATACGCAACGCTAACAAAATAACAATTGATACAGCCGACAGATAAAAGAAATCCTAGCAGGGAGAAAAATAGCCGAGAGAAAACAAAGTATATCAAATAAAGCGAATGAAAGAAAAGACCAGCGCGAAAATCTCGCCGGACATACTTGACCGGACCCAATACGTCGCCCGCGGCGACAAGCGCGAGAAAATCGAATAAAGAAAAGACAAAAGAAAGACTCAAAAAGATACAGGGGAGCAACGCAACATAATCGATACAATAGAAATAAAATTGGGTCCGGATTCGGCATCCCCGGCGAAGACAGAGTATTTGGGAGAGACGGAAGCTTACCGGTGTGCGAACAGCCCGGGAGCGCTGGACGAAACAAAAGAAGCTGCCACTCGTCACCGAAATCGATCACCGACTAATGAATAAATTATGGCTCTCCCGGGACTGACCACGCCAGCGCTTCCCCCTCTCTCGCGACTCCCGAATCTAGCCTACGCTCTACGGCTAAGACGCCGGAAGAAACCGGTTCTGCCTCCGGCCGCTCCCCGCTACCCGCGAGAATCTTCCGCTCGCAGCGATGAGTGACGAGATCCACGGACTCCTTCCTCCCAGGATCCGGTGGGGCAAAATGAACATGAGGGGAGGCCTCCCTCGCGAAGTGAGGCGTCCCTCTTCCTCCGCGGTGGGCCCACTCGATACGCCACATAACTGCACCTCGATGTGCATTTTTCCCTCGTAATCCCCGAATGTGGAGGCGCCGTGATGAGCGGTCCGCGGCGTCCGTGAATTCGACGGGGCAGGGACGGCTCCAGGCCGTGTAGTCGGGAGGGACGGGAAACACGTTAACTTGGTCACTACCCGCGTCCCTCCGGCCCCCTTGCCCGCGGAAGCGGATTTTCGGCTTCCGCCTGCTTGCCGAACGAAAACTCTCCGGCCCTCTTAGGCCAATCTCCATGGGGAACTCGGCTGGGGCAAAATGGTCCGACGGTTAAATCGAAGAGTCATGCGACTCAGGTATGGCCTAAAAAAAACTTAATGACACGACAAACAACGGGTCGCAGAGTTTGCGAATAAAAACAAAATTAAAGAAAATTAATAATTAATAAAATAAAAATAAAAATAAAATCCCTCGGCGAGTCGACGATCGAGCCGGCTCGACGAGCGGCGTTCTCAGGGCCGTAAATCCGGCCCACTGCTCGACCAAAACCGTGCGTAGTGACGAGACGCAAAATGTCACGTCACAGTACGTTAACGCTCTGTTGTCTGTAACGAGCGTAAAGCGTTTCCCGTATACGTAGATTTTAAAGTACTCTACTGCGTTAACTATTGCGAGTAATTCTTTTTTCATCGCGTCATACGCGATTTCGGTTTTTTTCAATGATCATGAAAATGCTATTGGATGGTCAAAGTCGCCATGTTTCTGGCTGACTACTGCGCCTATGGCGTAGTCTGATGCGTCTGTAGTGAGAGTGCAAGTTTTGTCGAAGTCCGGATATTTCAGGACTGGTGTTCGACGATTCTCGCTTTTAGGTACTCGAATGCTGATTGGCATTCGTTTGTCCAAGTGAATTTCTCTGACTTTTTTAGTTGTACCGTTAGAGGAATAGCAATTTTCGCAAAGTCGCGGATAAACCGTCGGTAGTATCCGGCGAGTGCGACGAACTGCTTAATTCCTTTTTTGTCTTTGGGTATCGGGAAGTTTTCTACTGCGTGTATGTTGTGATTATTTGGTCTAACGCCATCTGAGGATATAATATGCCCCAGGTACGTCACTTCTCTATTCAGGAAGTGGCATTTTTCTGTTTGTAGCATTAGTCCCGCTGATGTTAATCGCTTAGCTAAAGCTTCGAACTTGTTTTCGTGTTCTGTCATATCTTGTGCGGATATTACTATGTCGTCTAAATAGACGAATAAGTCTGTGCCTTGTAATCCGGATAGAACGACGTCCATCAACCTCTGAAAGGTTGCTGGCGCGTTTTTGAGTCCAAATGGCATTCGATGGTACTCGTAATATCCATTCGGGGTCGAGTGTAACGAACTTGCATCTTCAATTTCAATTTTAGTAATAAGAATTCAATCTAGTTCTTTTCTGCCCGATATAAATGTTTACACCTCATTATAAATAGATTTAATCAATACGTGAAAGACTCACGTTTGACCACGGGAGGCTCCTCGCCAAAGCAGATTAGGGGGAATTCGCTCATTGGAGCATTTTACCACTGAAAGCCCTATAGTCGGTGGTTTTAACCCCCGCATTGCCGAGGGCTGAGTAGGGATGATTAGTATATAAGAAACAAGTGTATTTCATCAATCAGTTCAGTTAACATCGAACCGTTGTACGGACAACGCCGGGCTACACGCCTGTCAAGATAATAAAAAGCCAGAGTTCATACCTCGTACGGCGAGTCAGTAGAAGCTGCGCCTTCAATTAAATAATAAATAAAGATCTCAAACGTATATAAATTCTTCGGATTTCAAATACGGTTTAAGCTTAATAAACCACGGCTATATGTAACGTCATTAACGTGTTATAATAATAAAACAATTAACGTGTGAATAACAAACGTGAGTATATACAACCTTTATCTCCTCGTTACAACATTAACCCGCGTTTAAATAAGATTGAATAACCGCGCCGAGGTGTCATAGCCAGCGATCGTCCAGAGCACTCCAAAGCTATAGTGTAAATAGGCGAGGTTTCCGTCCCCGGTGTAAAGGGGTGCCCTGCCTTGACCCGAAAAGAGGAACCGATAGTGTTGCGCTCTCCCTTACACTCTGACGAGTTGGGCTGGACGTAACATAAAATAAAATTTGGTGTCAGAAGTGGGATACGAACCCACGCCCTCACTGTAGTAATGGAGGATGACGCTGGGTCGAACACCGAACGAAAAAGCGAATCCTGAAGATAAAATAGAAGATGAGACTAATCCGCATTTAAATCAAAAACTCGGTCTTCCTCGAACCGGTAATCCAGACCAAGATAATCCACAGGGCGCAGAAGGCCCTAATCCAAGTTGTAATAATCAAGACGCAAATTTAATAAATTTCCAAACGCCTAAAACCGGTACAATACCAAAGAAATCTAAAACCGGTAATGTACCTAATACTTTATTAAATACTTTAAAAATCACTGAAGTCCAAGATACGGTGGAGGCGATAAGTGTTCAAGTTGATCGAATACTCGAACAAATCGAGGAAATTGGATCCAACATGCCCAACGGTGAAGGAGCACGTCCAAATCTACCGGTATCTGTTAAATATGCACTTGAAGCTGTACCAGTCTTCGATGGATACAACATTCCTCTATCACACTTCCTGGAGGGATGTAAAGAGGCTGGGCAAATGATGCCTGCAGAAGCACAACAAAATCTCGCGTTAATTGTTCGTAATAAATTAAGAGGTGAAGCACGCCGCGCCGTGCACGGTATAGAACTTACGACCATAACGGAAATTAGCAACTTCCTAAAATCTCTTTACGCACCCGCGCAAACTACATACGAATTACAAGGTGAGCTCGGCAGAGTATTTCAAGGTGACAATGAAGGAGTCGTATCCTATGCGAATCGTGTTAAGGACTTGGGCAACAGAATTTCCGAGTTACATGAAGCAGCTCACGATGCGCCACTGACGGCAGACTTCAAGACAAATCTCGACACAGACGTAGTCAACTGTTTTACGCAAGGATTAAAAACGGAAATCGAAAATAAAATAACTCCTGGAAAAAGTTTCGATAAAACAATGAAGAATGCTGTCGATATCGAGCGGAAGTTAAAGGCTAAGGAGTCATTACGAAGCGCTCGTCCACCAAAAACCCACGAGTTCGCGGGCAATCGATACCAGCAGAGGGATAGGATTCACCATATTCAAACAGAGCCGACTACCTGTCAATTCTGTAAACGACACGGACACTCAGCTGACGCATGTTTTCAACTCCAAGGCCGAAATTACTCTCAGACTCCTGGACAAAGTCCCAGCTACAACGCAAATTCGGGACCAAGAAATTCTGCACCACGCCAACAGTTTAACAACGAGCAAGTAAATCGCAGAGAGGTCGGTAGATACCAAAATCTTGACGATCAGGGAAAAGAGACAGGGATGCAAGACCGAACATCACATTTACAGTGTAATTATTGTAAAAAATTCGGCCACGTCGTCAAAGAATGTCGAAAAAGGGAATATTTTAATTCCCTTAAACTCCAACAACAGTCAGCTGAACAATCACCGAATCGACCAAATGCAGGTAATTCACCACATTATTCACGCAACGGCGACTACCAGAAGAATTATCAATCGCGGAATGTGTTACACGTGCAACCGGAGGAAGAGGACCATAGACCACGAAGAGTTGCTACGGCTTTACTAAATCGTGAAAGCAACGTCCCTGTTATAGAGGTTCATTCAAACGACTTTGTCAAATCAGCACTTTTAATGATCGACACAAGATCAGCATTAAATATAATTAAAAGTCGACAAGTCGCGCCCCATGCTCATGTCGATAAATATGACATAATCAAACTAAGCGGAATAACAAAGGATTACGTTTGTACATTGGGGAAAACTGAGATACGTATTTTAGGTAAAAAGGTCACTTTTCACCTAGTAAACGACGATTTTCCCATTGAAGACGACGGTCTAATCGGGACTAAGTTCTTCCTCAAACACAACGCTGACATATCTTATACAGAGCAATGTTTGAAATGGGGTTGAAACCAAATTCCGTTCATGAAATTGGAAACAATAGTGGTACCTGCTCGCACGAAAGCAAATTTTTACGTGCGCGTAGCTAATCCCGATGCAAAGGTGGGATTTTTACCACGTCAGAAGGTTTCAGACGGGATATATTTGGGAGACGCGCTAGTCAGTAACGACAACGGGAAAGCATATCTTCACGCAATTAATACTACGGAAGAAGACGTAAAAGTCGCTGTACCAATCATAGAGATTGAGCCATTTGAAGAAAAATCGAATGATAATCCACACGAAGAAGCGTGTTTAAAACCCTTGCTATATCCTGAGCCATCTCAGCAACAAGAATCAGGAAATTCGTACTCACTATACGAATATTTCCAATCGTCTCCAAAGCAGGGAGAAAATCAAGTATCTAATGCATCTCTAAGCGAAGCTGCGATCGGATCAAACCAATCAACGCTCGAGTCGAGAAATAATTTTATATCCCAGGAGAAAACTGAACCATATTCGGAAACAGTCAACCTCGGGATTCTCAGATAATACACGGAATAGGGGCTAAAAAGATAAAGCCACACCGTTGTCAAGGTTCAAAAGGGATTTATCAAGTATCGGCTGAAAAGGTACGGCCTCATAATAATCCTGAGTCAGCAGAAATTCAAGAAGAAATTCAGCCTAGTGCAGGTGTAAAAAATTATCAGGGGTCGAAGAAAGAAAACCCGATTCAATTAGCGCAAACAGCGTCTCTAAACGATCACGTTGATCAGCGTGCATCTATTCTTGCTATAAAACCCACTAATCGGGTAGAAGAAATAAAAGATTTATTGCGTCTCGAGCACCTCAACTCCGAAGAGAGAGACAGTGTAGAGGGACATATCGAAGAATTCCAAGACCGGTATAATCTACCAGGCGAGGAATTACTTGCTACAAACGCGATTCAGCATCGTATACTCACGACGGATGAGATACCAATTAACTCGCGTCAATATCGCTATCCTCCAACGTTGAAGGATGAAATAAACAAACAAGTTCAAGGGCTACTCGATGGAGGAATAATACAACCTTCACAGTCGCCATATAATTCACCATTTTGGATCGTCCCGAAGAAGGCCGACTCAAAGGGCAATAAAAAGTGGCGCATGGTATTAGACTACCGTGCGCTAAACGAGAAAACCGTAGGAGACGCATATCCATTACCTCTCATAAACGAGATATTGGACCAACTCGGAGGAGCTATTTATTTTTCTACGTTCGATCTGGCATCAGTTTTTCATCAAATCGCGATGCATCCTGAGGATCGACACAAGACCGCTTTTTCAACACCCTATGGTCACTACGAATTTGCGAGAATGCCATTTGGATTAAAAAACGCTCCTGCAACATTCCAGCGTCTTATGAATCAAGTTTTGACTGGTATACAAGGAGTAGATGCGTTCGTATATTTGGATGATGTGGTAATATACGCCACATCCCTAGAAGAGCATGAGCTCAAAGTTGAACGATTAATGAAGCGTTTAAGGGACGCGAATCTGAAGCTTCAACCTGACAAGTGTGAATTTTTGCGACACGAAGTCGTATATTTGGGGCACGTAATAAGGATGGCGTACGACCTGACCCATCGAAACTCGAAGCGGTGAAATGCTTCCCACAACCGAAGAATGTGGAAAACGTAAGACAATTCCTCGGACTTGCTGGTTATTATCGAAGGTTTATAAAAAACTTCTCTCAAATAGCGAAGTCCCTTACGAGTCTATTGAAAAAGGACACCACGTTTGAGTGGAAGGAACCACAGCAAGCAGCATTCGAAACACTACGAGACCAGTTGTGCCAGGAACCAATATTGCAATACCCGGATTTCACACAGCCATTTGTAGTAACAACAGACGCATCCGGAATTGCAGTCGGAGGAATTCTGAGCCAAGGGCCGCTAGGCAAAGATTTGCCCATAGCCTACACATCAAGAGTGCTAAATGAGGCTGAGCAAAAATACAGTACGTACGAAAAAGAGGCAGTCGCTATACTACACGCAGTATCGCAGTTTCGACCGTTTCTGTACGGTAGAAAATTTAAACTTGTAACCGATCATAAACCTTCAGTGTGGTTACATAGTTCCAAGGACCCGACGTCGCGGCTAACCCGTTGGCGCCTGCGTCTCGAGGAATATGAGTACGAAGTTGTTTACAAGGCTGGTAAAATGAATGTAAACGCCGATGCACTATCCCGCAACCCGCACGAAGGGATGTGCGATTTAGAAAAACCACAGCCGACTCTACCAATAAAGAAAAGACCGCGAGCTACCGACGAGAGAGATCAATCGGCAAATTCGGAAGAGGACGAGGAACCTGTGTCCAGCAGGCTACGAAAAAGGGCTGTACCGAACGTCAACATGCCAAAACAAGCGGCGCCGAAACCACGGGTCGAAACTCTACCCGAGGACGAGCCTATATCCTCCCGCCTACGAGGCGCGAGACCGCGCACTGCTGCAGCGAGGAAACCTGTAGTAACAGCAGTAAGGAAAGGACCAAAAAAAGGTAAAGGCCGTTATTAGCAATGATCGAGTGAAAACAAACACTCCATCGCAACAAGCCACACCACCGACTGACACCGCAGAACAAATAGAACAGCCGGATCTATTCTGCGACGAACCGTTCTGTGTATCGGGAGACGAAGCCGACGAATTATATATTGACCGTTCGGATGAAGACCCCATGGATGTAAGTGATGTTGAATCAACCGAGGTGCTAACTCGGAGGAATGGGAGCCTAACTATGGCAACGGCAATAACCACTAACGACCAATTATTCATGAGGAAGGATAATTATTTATATTTTTTATCCAAAAATGGTGAACCGTGCGATGAAGGATCAAAATATTGGCAGCAAAACGGTCTCTGCGAAAATGTCGTCATATAAAGTTTAACAGCGTGCATATGATAAAGCACAATTCACGACATCATATAGCTATGATCATGAGGAACAAGGAAGGAGGTTTAGTGAGTCAACAAAAATTTCCTGCATTATGTAAACAATTAGCAAAAACCCTCGATTATACCGGACTCCGATCAATCAGTATACAGAGGAACAAAGAAGTAAATGGTATACAATGGGATTATTTGAAAAAGTGTCTCCGAAAAGAATTAAAAGATTCTCCAACGAAGCTCATTATTTGTCTCGGTCACATTCGTTACCCCCAACCGGAGGAACGGAAGGAGATAATGAACGAGGCTCACGCATCTGCAGTAGGAGGACACAAGGGCATCACCAAGACATTTAATCGAATTCGCCAGAGATATTATTGGGAAAATATGAAGGTAGACATACAAGAGTTTATTGAACATTGTCTACGATGTCAACTAAATAAGCTCGTCAGGGTAAAAACTAAACAACCAATGATCATCACGGATACCCCAGACTCGGCATTCGACAAGGTTGCAATGGATATTGTCGGACCCTTGCCGATAACAAAAAAGGGAAATGAGTATATCCTTACAATACAGGATTTATTGACAAAATATTCACTGGCGGTAGCATTGCCAAGAGCGATATCACACATCCGTCGTATATCCGGATTAAACAAAAACTATAACAAGAAAAATAATAATAATAATAAGTCAATATAATAAATTATTAATAAAAATAATTTATAATCTGATAACTAAAAATAAGTTTAAATTTATCATGTTATAGATTCAAATTAAAATGGATCCCAAAAAGCTATTGCTACTAGCAGTCGTCACCTGGTTCATCGACACCGGAGAAGCACTTATCGGATACGACTGCGGAGCAGATAAATTAAATATTACGACGCTTTCACTATTGGAAGTAGGAGCGTGCGATATACCGAGAACAGAACCAAAGGTTCACAAGGCCTATGTCCCACTCCTACAAGTAAATTATTTTTCGATGACTCGAGTAATACAGTGCAAAATAGTAATCGACCGCACTATAAGTCATTGCGGAATGCACTCGCATAGTTCAGCAGTATCTCAGGGAGTGCGAGAATACATCGCAGAATTAAGCTCAACACAATGTGAAAAAATACATCTTACGGGTATTTATATGGTTACACCAATCGTGGTACTGACCGGACTCAAGGGTAACGCGACGGCTTCACACAGCGTTACATTAGCCGGGAGACTGGACAACGAAGGTAGCTGCAAGGGCGCGCAATACGCGGATCCCTATGGTACCTGGGACAATGTAGTAGTTCAAGCAAGGTGCACATCACACTGGCAGATTATTACACAATCGCCAAACCCGATGCAAATAGAATTTCTCTCCGATCGGGAATCACCTGTTACTAACAGATTTCATGTGCATGGATCTCGAAGGAGGTTACACATTTTGGGACGTATATCCACCTGAACGTTGTCACTGGGACCGTTACAACATACTATATCAACGAGAAGCCACTCGGCTGACGGATGAACATGAAGAAAAACCACAAACAGTATACACTGTCGCAACACCGTCCGCAACGTTCGCTTTATCTGTAAGAGGAGAATACACCTTGTGCGGGATGAAATTCATACTAACGGAACATCCTAAGCTATTCATACTTGATGACAAGGATCATAACCTCCTTACCTACACAGCTATCGCGACGGAAAATATTGATTTATTCACATATGTGAATGCTAAATTCGTTTATGTAGAAAAACATATACGAAGTGAACTAAACCGTTTGTATTTCGACGTCTTACTACAAAATTGCAAGGTTGAAAGAGAAGTGTTACGAAGCGCATTAAATTTGGCGACACAAGCACCAGATGAATTTGCTTATCAACTGATGAAAGGGCCGGGACATATGGCACTGATAGTCGGAGAAGTTGTGCATATAATAAAATGCATACCGGTCGAAGTAGTATTGCGAAGAACTAATGAATGTTATCATCAATTACCAATAACTCACCAGAATCGAAGTGTTTTCTTATCACCGCGTACGCGAATAATATTTGAAGCTGGAACGCAATTGACATGTAACCCGATGGTACCAACAATGTACAACATAGAGGATGTATGGTACAAATTTATACCTACGGCATCGGAAGCATTAGCGCCAGCGCAAATTAAACCATTCACGAAGCCAACATGGAAGTATATGGGCCCGAAACATCTCGCAACAAGTGGAATTTATTCACAGGAGGATCTGAATAAATTAAAAGATCACATAATGTTCCCAGCAGAAAGACGCACTCGAGCGGATCTCGCAGAATACTTGGAATAAAATCTGGGGTTCCTTTTTGACATTCGGAAACGCGAGTGCAGGAATTTTGGGGATATTGCTTATATTCCGACTTATTAAATTAATTGCAGACACGATAATACATGGGTACGCACTACACACTGTATATGGGTGGTCTATTCAATTGATTGGGTCAATATGGAGCTCCCTCACTCATCTGCTCATACACCTGGGCCAGAACTCGGGGAAAATGTCGGATAATCCGAAGGGGCAAGACGGACCGAGTTCGCACCTCGGAGAGCCACAGCCGGAGCCGGAAGAGCCAAGCGCACCTCTCTATCCACGCCACCAATTGGGATCCGTTATGGGGGTGAGAGCAGGAGAAGATGGGTCAACAGTGGCGTTTACTTTCGGCAAGCCGTAAAACACAGTAACAGAAGGGATCGAGGGAAACTTATAAATACAGAAAAATTTGGGGAAACCCTATCATTGCCCATTAGGAAATCGTTGAGGTAGCACGAATTTCTGTCCGCGCATTTTTCAACGTTTCTCTTAAAAGCAATTCGAGTAATTCGTTCATTCTTAATAATTGAGTAAAATCTCTATAATATACAAAACTCTATAACGTTTTGTAAGTGTTTGTGTTGTAAGAAAATTCTATATAAAAAAAATGGCATCCTTCCTCGAACATCAACCCTCGTACACAGAGGAATGGGTTGCGCGGAACGCAGCCGCCGTCATCGAATTTTTAAAGGAGCTCAACAGGCTCGAAATTTTGCACGAGCTGCAGCCACCAAGGGACAGGGTTGTGAAGCACCCCACGCGAGCAATACGGAGCGTTTTCAAGAGCAAATACCGGATGGACGAGCTGTCCAAGATAGAGGCCGCCACTAGGAGGAAAAGGAGGATTCAGGCAATGCACCGGAAGGGCCGACGATCTCCACAAAAATTGACTAGGATCGCCGCAAAACCAGAACCGACTATCCATGTCAGCACTACTACAACCGAGGAGGTGGCACTAACACCGGGATCCGGCGTGCTAATATGGACCGTTACGCCGGGAATAGTGATGACTCCTCCCGTCAACGTTACCGACACCGCGGTACCCAGCACCTCCGCACAGGATACATACCAAGAAGTATCATCTTTGATTGACGGGATGACCGCCGAAGCAACTTTGCCAATTTTATCGCCGACCCTACTCGAAGGGTTGACCGCTGAGACGACCTTGCCAGTTCTATCACCGACCTTGCTCGACGAGATGGCCGCTGAGGTGACTGCCCACCTTGTCGCCAACTGATATCGAGGAGGCATTGGCGGAACTCCTCTCGGCAGATCAGTCCGCGGAGGCAACAACCGCAGGACCAAGCACGGGGCAAGGACTGGAGTTCTTCAAGATGGACTGGGAGGATCTCCAGGTCGAGGAGACGCCAGCAACAGGACCCAGCACCGAGCCAGGAATGGGCTCCTTCACAGTGGACTGGGAGGAATACTGTGCCAGCGCCGCAGATCCGGAGGATGTTCCGCACGCGATCAGGGGACCAACAATCCAAGACTGGATTAATTATCGGGAAGCCTTGCGGAAGTCAAAGTGAAACAGTGCTAAATGCGAAAATTTGTGTGCGAGTATGTGTATAAAAAACGGGACTTATTACAAACATTAAGTGTGTGCAAAAAAAAGGGGACTTATTATGAACTTTAAGTGCGTGTATTTAAGACAAAGGAATTATTTAGTGTATCAACATTGGTATGTTATTTTTTTTCCCATAAGTACAAATTTATCAACTACATGGGGACATGTAATCGCGCATAGCATCATTGTATTCCCCTATGCTCGTTTTTAAGGGTGGAGGTGTAACGAACTTGCATCTTCAATTTCAATTTTCGTAATAAGAATTCAATCAAGTTCTTTTCTGCCCGATATAAAGGTTTACACCTCATTATAAATAGATTTAATCAATACGTGAAAGACTCACGTTTGACCACGGGAGGCTCCTCGCCAAAGCAGATTAGGGGGAATTCGCTCATTGGAGCATTTTACCACTGAAAGCCCTATAGTCGGTGGTTTTAACCCCCGCATTGCCGAGGGCTGAGTAGGGATGATTAGTATATAAGAATCAAGTGTATTTCATCAATCAGTTCAGTTAACATCGAACCGTTGTACGGACAACGCCGGGCTACACGCCTGTCAAGATAATAAAAAGCCAGAGTTCATACCTCGTACGGCGAGTCAGTAGAAGCTGCGTCTTCAATTAAATAATAAAACAATTAACGTGTGAATAACAAACGTGAGTATATTCAACCTTTATCTCCTCGTTACAACATTAACCCGCGTTTAAATAAGATTGAATAACCGCGCCGAGGTGTCATAGCCAGCGATCGTCCAGAGCACTCCAAAGCTATAGTGTAAATAGGCGAGGTTTCCGTCCCCGGTGTAAAGGGCTGCCCTGTCTTGACCCGAAAAGAGGAACCGATAGTGTTGCGCTCTCCCTTACACTCTCACGAGTTGGGCTGGACGTAACACGAGAAAGCTGTTTTATGTCTATCGGCTGGGTGCATTTCGATTTGATAGAAACCGGACGCCAGATCGAATGTCGAGAAGTAACGGGCGTTACCCAACTGGTCCAGTATATCAATGATATTTGGGAGTGGGTACGCGTCTGGCGTAGTTTTATCGTTAAGTTTTCTGAAATCGATGACAATTCGCCATTTTTTGTTACCTTTTGAATCTGGTTTTTTGAGAACGACCCAAACGGGAGAATTGTAAGGAGAAAGGGATGGTTGTATGATTCCCTTGTCTAGCATATCGCTGACCTGATTTTGTATCTCCTTTTTGTGTACCTGTGGAAACCTGTACTGTTTTGTGTTTGTTATGCCGCGGAAATCCAGTTAGCTATTCCGGGTTACGCGATAATGTTTTTGGGGATGATCCAGTAAAGGGTTGGAACCCACGTGAATTATTAACACAGATTTATTGAATATTACTAAACGATATTTTACAGTTTTAAACAATAAATTATTATCAATAATTTATTACTCACAATTTCTATCAGAGATTATTTAATTAATTATTTGATTAAATAACGATTATTTATTTGATTGTTAGATTGTTCAAGTGTTTCAAATAATGTCAAGTTGTCTCAAATTACCAATTGTTGTACACTTTGCACCCTTAAGGTTTCCTTTCGCAATTACTATGGAAACGTTCGTATTCAACCGTACTGTCAGACTGCCAAGTACCTGCTCTCGATCCTCTATATATATTCCTCGAGAGCAGGTATCAGCTTAATATTTAGCGCAAGTTTATAATCTACTTAATTTCTGTAAACAAATATCTTTCCAAGTCCTCGCTTTTTCGTGGGCGGGATTTGGAGCATATTTTCCTTTTCGCAATTCTCGCCTCGGTATTCTCGAGTCGGTGCTCCAGTTACCGAGGCGCTCGCGGTTGCCTAACTGCTGCGTCAGCAGTATCGACGCTCGACCCTTGACGCTCGACGCTCGATGTACGCTCGATGCGTAACGCAACCGAATATGTCTCGCAACCGAAATAATCGGTGCCGAGACTCTTCGAAATAATAATATATATTTCGAATTATCTATTATTAATACCTGCCCGGGGCACAACATCCCTTCCCCCTAAAAAGAAAAGAAATCTGATTTCTTTTCGCTCGTCTCCGGCGGGCTTTATTTTTACTATTTCCGTGTGCCCCGTGCCTAATGTTATGAGCAAAGGGAAAAAAAAGAAAAAGTTTCAATCCACAGGTGTGCGTACGGGTTAGGCGTGCTTCCGGGCTCTTGCGGAATACGGAGGCGGAAAGCCGCCGCTATTCCTTTACGCTGACGGTCGAGGTCGACGCTCAGTAGGTCGACGCGTTTGCACTTTTGGGATATATTAACCGTCGTTTCCCCAGTGTTTACACATTCGTTCATCGACCGCCAGTTATTTCCTTTCAACTTGAATCTACACGATGAGCTCCAGACGCAGCCCGAGCCCGCCCAGCAAGGTAATTATTATTTTGAAATAAATATATATTTTTTTTCCCTTTTTTCTCTCTTTCTAATTAACCCTCGTAATTAATTTTTTTTTCCATCTTTTTTCTAGAGAGTGCGTGTCACCCTCCCTGGTGACCTGATGTACACGCTGGTGGTCCGTCCCGGTTCCTCTGGCCGGTCCAGTCCCGATGTGGAGATCATCGGGCCCGAAGTGAACTCGTGCCGTGGCTGGGCCTGTGGCGCCGGAGTCCCAGAGGAGGCAACCTGCCTCTCGGAGGGTTCACTCCGCTCGATCCGTGGAAATTTCGGCTGCCGCGATGGAGTTCAGCGGCGCCCATGGTCGGATGCCCAGGCCCGGGGAGGCCCTTCTCCCCAGGAGTCGTCTCGCCCCCTTGCCCCGGGGGGCTCCTCGTGTGATGCCGCGTCCAGCCGGGGCCTCGGACTCGGAATCCTCGGACGAGGAAGAAGAAGAAGAGGAAGACCTAGCTTCTCGTCGCCGCCGTGCCGCCGCGGGCATCGTGAACTGGCGTTTCGCGGAGTGGAACTGACTCTCCCGGCTCCGTCGTGTGCAATATTTCTTTTTCCTCTTGCATATTTATTTAGTCAAGAAAATAAATGAATGTTTTTTTCTTCCTCAAAAAAAAATTCGTTTTTTAATAAATTTTGGGTTTTTTTTTGGTTTGTAAACAAATGGATTTTTGTTTCTCCTGAATTTTGCTCCTTTTCCCCTGAATTATGCGCCGACCCGGGTTGCCACCCGGGGAATTATATGCGGCTCCTGTACGGGAGTTTTCCCGGCCCTTCTTCGTAGGGCGCGATATACCACATAGCCGATGATGGCCAGCAGGGCGAGTGTGCCCACTGCATAGGACCCGACGGTATGGTATAGTTGCGTGCGAGTCGACGGGCTAGCCGGCTCCGTCGACTTTAATTCCGTTTTAATTTTCCGTATCTGTACGCTGAGGTCTTGTAACTCGTGCGGGCTGTTCACCGCACGCTCGAGTTTCGTATTCAATATCCTCGTCATTAGTTGAGGCATTTCCTCCTCCTCGGCTGGTAGCAAGGTAAGGTTGTAGGCCGGTACGTAGCCCGCTCCGGCGACTTGCTAACTCCAGCGTTTTACCGTTTCTAGCTTGAAGTCGGCCGCGGTGACGACGCACTGCCCATGCAGTGTCAACAACCCGGTGCCGTCGAGGTGCTCCTGACGCGTCGGCTTATTGTGACACCCGATGCTCACCGTCTCTCCTCGCGGTGACACGTAAAGCCATCGTCCGTATTGCTGCAAACCCATCACTAGAGTGTGAGTGAGTTTGATGATTTTCTTCGGGCAGCGCTGGCCCTGATTTACCTTCCCCTCGGTATACAGTCGTACGCCACATGGGGCGTCCTCGTTAACTGTCTGAGTGGGGTACCGAGGTGGGCAGTAGTATTCGTCCTTATCCCTTTTACAGGTTTCTAGTTCCGACGTCGTTACTCGGAGGTAGTGCCGATTTTCCCTGTCTACTACTACGAGATCCTCGGCGGCATCGATGTAATAGTAGGTGTCGTTTCTCCCTCTCCTTGGAAGGGGATACACGTGGTTCACGTTGTAGACAGCAGGTCCGACCAGTGGAATTTCCAGCATCAGGGTTACTGTGCCTCCCTTTCGATACGCCCGTGGCGTGGCCAGTCGTAAGATGGCCGCCGTATTTTCCCGCGTGGCTGGCCGCGGGAACCCATACCCTATGGGCAGGTGCGGTAGGGCTTCCATAAGGTACCCCGTCAGTGCGGCCGGCGTGACTGTGGACGCACTTATGGTTCCGGAGGCCACACTGGCGAAGAGCTCGGCCATCTTTTCTACCTCTCGTAGATAGGTCTCCACAGAGGCTTCTATGAGTGCGAGACTCTCGTCGAAATGCTGTCGTTCGCTCAGTACCTGGGTACGATTCCGGAAATATTCGTTCACCGTGCGTACCATGGTGTACAATTTCTGTAGATTCCTCTGCGAGGCTCGTGACGTTCTGTTGAACATTTCCAGCGTCGTTTCCACGACCTGCAGTTGCTCCTTCACGGCCTTCTTCAGGGTCCCTTGGGTGCCCTGGATGGCGGCAATCTCTGCCTCTATCCGTTCCCCATCCGCTGCGTCCAGATTGCCGGTGATGGCTTTTACTACCGTGCCCAGGCAGTCAATCAGTCCCCGTCGCTTCCGTTTCGGCTCCACGCCGACGAGGTCCTGCACGACTCCTACATTCTCCTCGATTTTTTCCGACAGTCGGACAAGATGCTACCGTACCTTTCACATTTTATTCGGACCTCTCCCAGTTGGAAATTAATTTAGTGTTCCATATATGCCAAATTCGATAGGTCCATCCGAATTGCTACGGTCCAGACGTTGGTGTGAAGATGCAGTAGTCCGACCTTCTCAAAATACAACCCGGGTGCATCCCTGAAGGGCTGTATTTCGTACGGGCCATCCGAAGCGACGGCTATGGCCGGTAGACCGGCCGGTAGACCCGCCAGCAGCAATCTGCAATTTTCCTTATTGTTATTTTATGCCTTGAATTTTCCCTGAGTGAAGCCTTGTCGAAGTCGATGTCTCCCTATGGGTCTAACTGAAGTTAGACCCGTGGTTAGACCCTCCTTTACCCCCGTCTTTTTATTTTTTCTTTGTTTTTTATTCCTCCACGTAATTTCGTAGACGGTCTACGTGCACCTTGACCACCCGACGCCCCTGGCGAAGGGTGTAGTTGCACGGAGGGTGTTCCTCCACGATGGGGTAAGGTCCTATCCACTTCGGGGTTCATTTTGCTGACCGTCTCCGGCGTATCGTCTCGTCGTGCAGCAAAACTCGGTCTCCGACCTTGAACTTCCTTTCGCGGGTTTTCCGATCATAGTAGACCTTGGCCCGTTCCTTGACGACCTTCAGATTATCATGAGCTGTAGACCAGGCTGCACGTAAACGTTCTCGCAGTTCCTGCGCATAATCGTCATACGAGTAGGTAGGCCTGGGCGCCCTTTGAAGGGCTGTAGGTAACTCTGCGTTCTCTCCGTAGACCAGCTGATGTGGAGTGAATCCGGTTGCCGTATGAGGTGTCGTATTGTAGGTAAACATGGCGTAAGGCAACCATTCATCCCACTTTCCCTGATCCTCGTCTATGTAACCCTTAAGGTACTTTGCGAGGGTCCTGTGCGAGCGTTCCAACGCTCCGTTCGACTCAGGGAGGTACGCCATTGTCTGTATTTTTTCTATACGCAACAGCTGACATACCCCCTTAAATATGGCACTAAGAAAGTTCGTGCTCTGGTCGGTAAGGACGGTCTCGGGCGCTCCGAACTGGCATACGATTTCTTTGGCGAATGCCTTCGCCACTTCGTTGGCCTGTTGCGTTTCCAGCGATATGGCCACGCTGTATTTCGTGAGTAAATCCTGAAACGTCAGGATGTACTTATTCCTTCGCTCAGTCTCGGGTAACGGCCCTACGATGTCCATCGCATATTTTTGGAAGGCCCTGGTTGGTGTATCAGTGATTACCAATGGTGCCTTCGCTACTGGCCGTATCTTATTTCGTTGGCACTTGTCACATCGTGCCACGTATTTTTCTACATCCTTCGCCATGCTGGGTCAGGTGTACCTTAATTTTATACGGGCCAGCATGCGAGCCACCCCCTGGTGCCCGCCCAGAGGTGCGTCATGGTGTTCGTGAAGAATCTTGGCCTTGTCTTCCTCGCTTAGACGTTTACCGTCTGAGCGAATTCGCTCGTTCTCCTTCCCGCGGCGAGCGTCGGTCTGACTAACCGCGGGACTGTTCCCCTGGCTGGCCGCTGTCTCGGCTGTCGCGCGGGTTGCGGCTGCTTGGCGCTTCCGCGGACGAGGTTGCGCGCTGCCTTCCTTACCGTCGCTGCTCGACTCTTTCCTCGTTTGTGCGCGTGTTGCCACACATATGCGACTCAACGCGTCGGCGTTGGTGTTCTGTTTCCCGGCTTTATATTGCACATCGAACTCGTGCTCTGATAATTTTATCTTCCACCGCATGAGTCTCGATCCGGGATTCTTAACACTGAACAACCACGTCAAGGGCTTGTGATCGGTTACCACTGTGAACCGAGTACCATAAACATAAGGGCAGAATTGTGATATTCCCCATATGATAGCAGCTCTTTTTCTGTTGATGTATAATCTTGTTCAGCCTTGTTTAGGGTCCGACTAGCGTAGCAAATGGGCAGGTCCTCGCCTATCGGCCCTTGGGACAATATGGCCCCTATGGCCCTATCCGATGCGTCCGTGGTAACGATGAAGGGCTTCTCGAAGTCCGGATACTGCAGCACCGGTGCAGTGGTCAGCGCCCTTTTTAGGTCCTCCACAGCCTGCTCATGCTTCGCCGTCCACACGAATTTACTGTCCTTTTTGGTGAGCTCCGTCAAGGGCTTAGCGATTTTTGAAAAATCCTGGATGAACTTACGGTAATATCCGGCGAGTCCTAGGAAGGACTGCACTCCCTTAACATCCTTCGGGGTTGGGAACTCCCGGACGGAGGTCACAAGTGACGGATCGGGACGCACTCCCTCGCTGGAGATCACGTGCCCGAGGTACCGCGTTTCCAAACGCAGAAATCGGCATTTTCCCAGTTGAAGGGCCAATTTCGCTTCCCTTAGGCGATGGAATACCTCTCGGAGCCGATTATTATGTTCTGCTAAGGTTGCTCCGAAGATGACGATGTCGTCTAGGTACACGTAGCATTTCAGCCCTTCGAGCCCTGCCAGTACTGTGCTCATTAGGCGTTGGAACGTCGGTGGGGCGTTCTTCAGACCGAAGGGCATACGGGTGTACTCGAAGTGCCCTTGGGGTGTCGAGAAAGCCGTCTTCTCCTTGTCAGCCTCCGCCATTGGGATCTGGTGAAAACCGGACGCAAGATCGAGTGTTGTGAAATAGTGAGCTCGTCCCAGCTGATCCAATATTTCCGCTATATGCGGCAGCGGGTACGAGTCTCCGATGGTGACCTCGTTTAATTTGCGAAAGTCCACCACCACTCGCATTTTTATCTTTCCTGTTGCGTCAGGTTTTTTCGCTACCACGAGTAACGGAGCGTTCCACTGACTCCGACTTGGCTGTATGATGCCCTCTTCGGGCATGCCCTTTGTTTGCTCTTGTACCTCTTTTTTATGCGCTTCCGGCAGGCGATAAGGGTGTACCTTGATGGGCTGTACACCCTCCAGGATTGGGATGCTGTGCTCCACCATATCGGTACAGGGCAGCCAATCCCCTTCGAGATGGAATATGTCCGCGTACTCCTCGCAGACTTCCATTAACGAATTCTTTTCCTCTTTGTTGAGGTGAGTAACCTCGATCGCCTGACGTAACTTCTCGAGTCGCGTGCCACTCGTTCCCGTTGCCGTGTTTACCTCGCACGTCGCAGCGGCGAGCTCGCCGTGCAGCTCGTCTGCTGACGCTAGCGGCTCGAGTTTCACGGTCGGTCGTTCGACGTACACATACTCCGGTGTGGTGTTTACAAAACTCGCCGCACAGCTGTTACCGTGGGGCGAGGTCACACAGGCCCCGAGTATTACTCCCTCGGTGACGTCACGCTTCTCGATGAGCCCTTCATTGGTACTTAATGTTGACACATAGGCGATATTTTCGCTGCGCGGCGGCAGAGCGATCCGTAGGCTTCCATCTACCAACGGCATGCAGTGCCCTTTAATTTTTATGACCTTCCCCTGAAGGATGTCCACCCCTTTTTCCTTGATAAAATCCATTCCTAGGATTCCGTGGGTCTGTACGTGAAGATTCTGCGGTATCACGTGGAACCAATGCTTCACGGATCCGAAGGGTGTTTCCAGTTCTACGACGGCGGCGTAGAGCGCGTTCAGGGCGCCTCCTCCCAGCCCCCTTAACGACACTCCCGACCTTGCCGCCGGAGTGTCGGTGGATAGCACGTTTTCGTGAATTAAACTCACCGTTGCCCCGGTGTCCGCCTTAAGGGTCAATATTCCCTGTCGGCTGGATGGGGACTTTATATGGAAGTCGCTGGCCGATGCGTGAGGCCCTGGAGACCCTATTGCGCACACCTCGGCTTACTTAAGGGGGATGACCTGTCCTATTCGTCCCTTCCGACGGAATGAGCCCACCGTCAGTAGCTCGGTGGTTGGCGCCTCGGGTTCCGACGCTGTTTCCGTGGACACTGCTGTATAAACATTGGCCTCCCTTAAGGGTCTTTCCGTGGCCATGTTGACCCGAAATGTCCCCACGGTTCCTTCTTGCCCCGGATGCATGGCAACTTCCTCCCTTCGATGCTCGTTTTGCCGTTTTTTTCCATTGTTGCCCTTATTTTCGGGTCGTTTGTCGGCCCGCTTACGTGCCCGGCATTCCTTCCAGAGATGCCCGGTTTTTTTTACAGTAGTTACACGTGATACTTGCCACGTGCACGTCCCTCGGTGCCGGTGCTGGGAGACTCTGTCGACCGGATCGGCAATGTTTTGCCACCTGACCGGTCTTCCCGCAAGTATAGCAGGTTCGGGTGGCGCCCCCTGTCGCCGCCTGTGATTGTCGAGGGTTTCCTTCCCCGCTGCTGGGCCGTGCCATGCCCGGCCGTCCTGCTGTCATCTTCTCGACCTCAATGGCCACATTACGACCTCGGGTAGACCCTGGTAATTTCGGGATCGTACGATCGTCTGTATTTCCTTTTTTAACCCGTTTTCAAAATTCATCTGGGCACTTTTTCGAATGGCTTCCCCGATGGCACGAGCGTCCTGTGCATCGGTACCTTCGCATAATTTCTCGATGACCTCCACCGTAAGGGTCTCGGCCCTTGTGGCGTAGGTTGACACGTTTTCCTTCGCCTCCTGGCGCAAGGTACTAAATTGATACTGTAGCGACGCTAGTGACTCGCGCTTCCCGTATAACGCTTCCAACTCCACGCGTAGATCGTTAAGGGTCACAATCGTCTTATGACGCATCTCGCGCGTTGCACGGTCCTCCAGCTTACTACTGCGTATGAGCGTGAGGAGTCTCGAACGTTGCCTGGGCTTTACCATGCCCCACACTGCCTCGCAGGAGAGCATAAAACCATCGAGTTTTGCCGGGTCGTTCCCGTCAAATGTTTTTATATTTCGAAGGGCCGATGCCATGTCCAGGTATTCGACCTCCTCCTCTACCGGCTCTGTTATTCGCGCCCGTTGTTGAGAGAGAAGCGGTTGTGGCGGAGGATTTGTCCGCCGGCGTGCCGTCCTAGACTGACCCTCTAAGACGTAGTCCCTTAAGGTCTCCTCCATGGCAATGAGTCGTTCCCCGACAGAGTCATCCGCTGGGGCCCGCGTAGACTGGTCCAGCACTCTCTGTAGCTGGTTCCCTATGCCCTGGAGTGTCTGCTCGAGCCGGGTTAATCGCCGGGCCGCAGCATCCTCTTCTAAGGGCTGTACGCCCTCTGTGGGTTGCTCCGCATCCCCGTGGATGGAGTCGTTGTCCTCCTCGTTCACTGCCCCGAGCCCCCGGAATAGGGCTCTCCGCGATGCCCGCACTACCGGTCTAAGTGGCGGAATATCCGCGCCATTCCGGTTTGTACACCCCGGTGCCCTATTCCCGCCGGTCGGGTTAGGCTCTCTGTGCTGCGTGCCTCGCATCTGTGCCCGCAAACGGTCGATTTCTCCGTCAACCATTACGTCGTGACGTCCCCCTCTGGATGTTCACCCCGAACATCGGGTTTGGTGATTCCTGTCGCCCCGGTTGACCATCCCCTCGTGGGCTGTCGCCCAGGGCCTGCCTTCTTCGATTGGTAATTTCCGATAGGGCATTCTGCACCCCTTCCACGATCTAAAGGGCCTCTTCCCCTGTACCGGGGGTGGTACCCTGCCGTCCCGACCGCTCTGCGCTGTGGATGCTCATTTTTCTTCCTTTATTCTTCGCTTCGATTTTTTATTCGATAATTCTATCGCTTGGTAGCGTCCTACCGGCTTCGACAATGCTCTGTTTTTTTTCCCAAAAAATTTTAATGAGTAATGTGTCACTTACAATGCGTGCCACATTACGGGATGCCCTCTAGTCCGTACGTACAACCCTTGGGGTTCCAGGCTCCCTTCTGACCTTGATTCAACGTCCCACTTGTTGGCGACGCCCTTCGGGTATCCTGCAGCGATCCTCGAAGGCTTCGGTTGATACCTTCCGTTACCTCTCCTGGGTACGGGATGTCCACGTCGATCCCTTGATCACCCTATGGTCCGCCGGAGCACTAGTCGACCCTTGGCTCGCGGAATTTATACACGTTACCGCACTTCGCGGAGCTTCACAATTTCGGTAATTTTCAGCGGTTTAAGATTCACTCTGGATATCCCACCGCTGCCACCAATGTTATTACGCGATAATGTTTTTGGGGATGATCCAGTAAAGGGTTGGAACCCACGTGAATTATTAACACAGATTTATTGAATATTACTAAACGATATTTTACAGTTTTGAACAATAAATTATTATCAATAATTTATTACTCACAATTTCTATCAGAGATTATTTGATTAATTATTTGATTAAATAACGATTATTTATTTGATTGTTAGATTGTTCAAGTGTTTCAAATAATGTCAAGTTGTCTCAAATTACCAATTGTTGTACACTTTGCACCCTTAAGGTTTCAATTCGCAATTACTATGGAAACGTTCGTATTCAACCGTACTGTCAGACTGCCAAGTACCTGCTCTCGATCCTCTATATATATTCCTCGAGAGCAGGTATCAGCTTAATATTTAGCGCAAGTTTATAATCTACTTAATTTCTGTAAACAAATATCTTTCCAAGTCCTCGCTTTTTCGTGAGCGGGATTTGGAGCATATTTTCCTTTTCGCAATTCTCGCCTCGGTGTTCTCGAGTCCGTGCTCCAGTTACCGAGGCGCTCGCGGTTGCCTAACTGTTGCGTCAGCAGTATCGACGCTCGATGCTTGACGTTGACCGCTCGATGTACGCTCGATGCGTAACGCAACCGAATGTGTCTCGCAACCGAAATAATCGGTGCCGAGACTCTTCGAAATAATAATATATATTTCGAATTATCTATTATTAATACCTGCCCGGGGCACAACATGTTGATCGGTCTGTCATCCGTTGTGTGGATCTCGTGTTTTGTCAGTGTTGTGTGACCTAACCGATCTCCGGGTAGACAAAATAGGTGTTGGTATTTTGAGACTAATTCAAGCACGTGGTCTCTCTCTGTTTCGTTGAGGTGGTCCAGTTGTAAGAGTGCTCGAAGGGCTTCGAGCCTCCATTGATCGTTTAATTGTATCGAGTGTACTTCTGCACGGTTCTCATGCTGAGAATCATGGGAGTTCAAATTATCGATCGGTTTTTCCGAGATAGCCTCTACTGGGATTAGCTCGACTGTTGGAATTTCTAGATTAATTTCGCAATTGTGCGAATTAATCGCGCAAAGATACGCGATTCCGTTAGTGTTTTTAACGAGCGCGTTACCCAAGTAAAGACGATAACCTACGTCCATTCTCGGGATATATCCCTCCTCGAGATCGGTTGGCTTTAGTCTAATAGGTACGATGAGTTTTGATCTGCCAGGTATCGTTACTCGTTCGACGCTCTCGAACGGAATTCGATAGCCAGCGAATGTTATACAGGCTTCGCTATAAAGAATGTCGGCTGGAGTCCCCCTGAAGAAGACATCGCCGAGTATAGCGTCCTGCGTTATCGGGAAAAAGTATTTCACTAGGTGGAACTTGACTTTAAATTCTTTGATTCTCAGGTAGCATCTACCGAGTGTTTTTGCTGTTCCGTCTGTTATTCCGTTAAGCTCGTATATTAGCGTCGGTTCCACTTCCGTACGCAAGCCTAGGAATGATTGTTTTAGCAGGTTTATTTCCGCTCCAGTGTCGGCGAGAAACAAAGCCTGTTTAGTGAATAAATGTATATATAAATAGATTTGGGGACTCTAAGGTCACCGTTGGTGGTCTATGCCGTCGCGACAATCCTAGTTTAATTGTCGCTTTTCTAATAGATATACTACCGTCTATATTTTTTACATGGTTAGTACCTACATGTTTTGCAGGTTCGATTTGGGTTTGCGCCTTGTTTGTGTCTTTTATTAGTTTGTCGTTGACGAGCGCTCCGGTGTCCGGCCTCTCGTAGCGCTGTCGCGAGAGGCGGATCTCTCGTTTTTTTAAAGCAGGCGCTCGAAAATCTGTTCGATTTGCGCTACATCGAGGCTCGACTGATGATCTGATTTACGCGAGTTTCGACTGTTGCTCGGGTTTTGTCTGTCTCGCGAGTTGTCTCGACTGTTTCGGTCACGTGAATTGTCTTGATTGTTTCGGTCGCGCGAGTTATCGCGATAATTACGCTCTCGCGAATTGCCTCGGTCGTTTTGACCGCGCGGATTGCTTTGTTGACTATTGTTTTGGAAATTGCGATCCCACGAGCTGTTTTGTTGTGGGTTATTTTGGTAATTGTAATCCCACGAACTGTTTTGCTGTGGATTACTCTGATAATCGCCCGAGCTATCACGATAATTCTCACGTGAGTTGTCTCGATAGTTATTTCGCGGGTTGTGTTGATAATTTCCGCGCGAATTGTTTTGATAACCCCCACGTGGGTTATTGTGGAAGGCTCCGCGTGAATTGTTTTGGTAGCCGGAACGTGAATTACCTTGGTAATTCCCGGGTGGACCGTTTTGATAGTAGCTGTTCAGATTATTTTGATAATTGCCACGTGAGTTGTTTTGGTAACCGCCACGAGTATTATTTTGGAAATTTCGGCGAGAGCTGTTTCGGAAATTTCCCGGTGAGTTGTTGCGGTATTGACGGCTGTTGACGGGTGTGTTCGTGTTTTCACGCAGTCGTTGCACGGAGTAGCATTCTGATGTTGAATGCGTAGGGTTTTCGCGGTGGACTTCGCAAAATTTTAGTCCGTTATTGTCGGTTAGTTGCGTAAACCGAACTTTCGCTTTTTCTGGACTTTTGTCCCTAGTCTCCGATTTATCGCGTTTTCGTCCCTGGTGGACGCTTTGTCTACGAACGAGTTCGTTCTCGATATTTAGCGCTTCGTCAACTGCGCTGTCGAGGGTTATGAAATCTTTTTGCATAATAATATTCGCAATTTGATCGAAAAGACCGCGAATAAAGGCTTTTATGACGGTTTGTCGAACTTCGTCGGTGCGGTTTTGCAGATACTGCTGTTGGGCTTCCGTTCAATAAACTTCTTTTAATCTGTTTTCGATTTTTG
Organism: Ichneumon xanthorius; assembly: GCA_917499995.1. Classification (NCBI taxonomy): domain Eukaryota; kingdom Metazoa; phylum Arthropoda; class Insecta; order Hymenoptera; family Ichneumonidae; genus Ichneumon; species Ichneumon xanthorius. Next base: position 67,483 of record CAKJTD010000043.1, on the reverse strand, counting down.
TTGCGATTTTTCGAGTCCGGGTTGCGTAATCGAGTACCGACTCGTAATTTTGAGAATTTGATTTTAATTCTAATTCGAGATCTGATAATTCGACCGGTTTTTCGAGCGCATTTCTGAGATTTCTCAGAAGTGGCTCTTATGTATTATATGTTTTCGCGTCGGCGATATCGGCGGCGACTCCTGATAGTTTGAGTTGAATAATTTCGAGGAGCTGTGATTGATCGTGCTCTGAGATGAATTTTGCAGCTTTTTTGCAAGCGCGTATGAAATCATTGAGCGGTACATTTTTCCCGTTAAAATTAGGTATAAGATTTTGTACGTCGCGGAGCGATATCGAACTATTGTTGTTCGCCATCGCGAAGTATGTTCGCGACGAGAGTCGCTCGGTAGATAACGCTCGGCGGTAAAAATTATTTCCGCCGTTTGCTCGCGCGGAGCGCTGGGGCGGCTCTGGTGGAGCAATTTTGGTGTAGTTATTGAACTATCCAATTAATAAAGAAAAATAACAAAATGTAAATAGTTTTTCGTTGTGTTGCTGTCGTCTAACATGAGGCGCAATTGGGGACCAGCCGCTGTGTGGGGAGACCCCACACAGCGGCTGGTCGAAATTTTGGCCAGCCGCGTGTGGGTGGTAAGAGGCGCGGGGGTGGGAGGGGGGATAGAATTCTGGACTCGCCATAGTGCACCACATGATTATTATTTTTGAATTTTACCTTCAATTTGCTGTGATGGCCTTGAAGACACTGAAGACTCCGATGTCCATACTCCTATTTTTTATTGCCACTCTTGTTTATTATTCACTCCTGTTTATTCTCACTCACAAGCACTATGACGTAACGTTTTTATTGCCACTCTTGTTTATTCTTCACTCCTATTTTTTTTCTTGCTTATTATTCACTTTTGTTTATTATTCACTCCTGTTTATGCTCACTCACAAGCACTATGGCGTTAACGTTCGGCGGCGTCGTCGTCGTCGTCGTCGACGTCGTTGCCGTCGTCTTCGTCATCCTCCCAGCCGCTGATGTTCATCTCGGCGAAACCCTCGTCGTCGAGATAGTTGTTGTCGTTATCGATGTTAAAACGTTGAGCGACGAGAGCTGCGACATCCCGCCGTTCTCTGTCGAATAGTTTTATTACATATGGACGATTGGCGCGGCGACGTGTGATCACTATGGCCAGCAGGCCGTCGCCAGCACATGCCTCCTCCACCAACGACTCGGCACCCGATGAGTTGATGTGATCGAGACCGCGCAAATGACACTCGATGCACAGGGCCGGTATCCCAACGCATAAAGCGTTTGGGTGTTGGAGAAAAAAAATCTCAAAAAAATCCGAACGCCCCTCGTCCACTAAAAATACTTCGGAATAGCCGTCCTGCACATCGAAATAAATAATTTCGCCACGCACCGCACTGCCATGTCGAACTACGACGCAGGACATACCGATGTGTAATTGCTCCAGCGTAATTCCCGAGCCTTCACCGTTGATAATATAATAGTCCTGTAGCAGCTTCTGTAATTGCTCGTATGTACTCTGCATATCTGCGGAGCGTACTTGCAAACTATTCGCACACACCACTTCAATTACTCTACAGGAAAATTCTTTTCCCACAACACTGTTTTCGTATCGCGGATACATTATCGCAAACTCCGGTGCACTTAAACAAATTCACGTTAAAGCTGTAAAAACACGGCGCAGCGAGAAATGATGTACGCGACACGAACTCCGAAGAAAGACTGTCGACAAAAGACGCTTGACACACACCCGCGGGCTGCATCATCCACGAGGCGAACGCAGACCCGTGAATACACGGTCAGCAGTATTGCACGCGTTCCTCGCGGTTATCTGAACGCGTGGGAACATGCATGCTGTGAGCGCGATACGCCGTCGACGAAGGTCGCGCGCTCGACGGCACGTGTCCCCAAGCGCGAGCCGCTCGGCCCCTGCGAGCGCGCAGGAAGTCGCGAATGCACCGTCTGCAGTATTGCAGACGTTCTTTCAGGTTCACGGTCAAGCGTGATACGACGCATGTGTATAGGTAATGGATGAATTTAGTCAACCGGATGAAGCGTTCATACGAGAACCGGATAAAGCATTCATATGACACCACGGAATCAAACCGTGGGTAAATCTTTTATACGGAGCTTTCTATACCCGTATCATATATCTCGCGGAATATCGTGAGAAATTTTATTTGCACGCTCGCGATCATGCGTTATTATAGATATGAAAAAAAAAGTGCAAATCGATAAAATTTTGAACATAAGTCTTTATGCTACGGAACCGTCACATATCACTCGGAAATATAGAATTGAGTCAATCGGCCGGTCAGTCATAAGACAACCAACGAGAGCTCTACATCGCCGATTGATAATGACAGATTACACAGTTCGCGCGAGTATTCGCGGTTTTTTAAAATTAGTTAAGTTGCGCAGTATTCATCTCAGACGCCGCTGCAATGATCAGTGGTGCGAAGAGTTACGGGATTTATCGGGCGAGAGACTTTTAAGCCGCCTACGATATATTATATGGTGGTCACCTCTACGTGCTATAGCCATAGCATATAATGGAGGTATATTAAACGGACAGTGCGTGGTAATGTGTGTGTTTAAGGAGTTGCAACGCCGGGGTCTAGAAGATGCCCCATGCATCAGGGGACTTGTTGCTGAAGCCAGAGGTAGGTGTTTCATGCACAACAGATAAATAGATAAATCAGTCTTATATATGAAATAATATAAAAAAATAATTTTTAGTCAATTAAAATTTTATTAATTTTCATTATTTGATTTTTTTCAAACAAATATTAAAAAATTATTTTTAATTAAAATTTTATTAATTTTTAATTGACGTGCCAGCCTCAGGGAATAATCGGTGTGCTAATTACTGTGCCCTAAAGCCACACCTGTCATACAGTGGTTGACAATCCGCACAGTCATTGGCCGCGCAGTTATTGGCCGGGTGCCAATGACTGTGCCATGCGATTATCGTTACCGCACAGTTATTGGCCATCCAATTCAGTCATTGGCCACACAGTTATTGGCAGGGTGCCAATGACTGTGCCATGCGATTATCGTTACCGCACAGTTATTGGCCATCCAATTCAGTCATTGGCCACACAGTTATTGGCAGGGTGCCAATGACTGTGCCATGCGATTATCGTTACCGCACAGTTATTGGCCATTCAATTCAGTCATTGGCCATTCAATTCAGTCATTGGCCACACAGTTATTGGCAGGGTGCCAATGACTGTGCCATGCGATTATCGTTACCGCACAGTTATTGGCCATCCAATTCAGTCGTTGACCACCCAGTTATTGGCCACATTTTTATATACACTCAGCGGTGCGCTATGACCGCTAAACATTCAAAAAAAATTATACTTTTAGCCTCAAAGCAATTTGACTTTTTCGGTAAATAATTTAAAAATATAAAATTAAAAAAAAAAAAAGTCTTGGCGGAGGATTCGAACCCGCGTCTCCTGGCGAACGTCACTTAAATCAGACTTCACTATATTATACGCGAAATATTCAAAAGAAGTAGACAAGTACGCTCTAAACATAAAACTGTTTCTAAAATGTCTCGAAAATTATTTTCAAAATCGTTTTCGAAAATTGTTGTCCTTTTTCGAAAATTGTTTGTGCAGTGATTAACGTTTATATTATCACATAATTATAGCCTATCGTGAGCTTATGGATGCAACAAACGAAGAAGAAACGCTCAATGAAGCAACTCGTGCTATTGAGGAGGCGGAGGCGCTGGATCTTCGCATGCAGACAGCCCTCGACGAAGCAACGTGTGCTATAGAAGAAGTGGAGATAACTCTTCACACACAGAGAGCCGCACAACGTAAGTATGCAAAACAAAAAATTATTCGCATCGGGACATTACATAAAAAAATAAATAAATAAAAAAATTGCAGGTCAGCTGTCAGGGAATGGCGTCGATATTGCTCGTACTGTGGACGTGATAGAACAGCCACAGCAAATACAAGATATCCCGTTAAACCGTAAGTGTTCGACAATAGATATAACTTGTACCACACAAAACGGCTATTTATACTGATAGTTTTTATTTTTCAGCGCCGGTAACAGGGAATTGCGAAGTAGCCGATTCGACGATAACGCTTTCCAGCGCAGCCGACGACGAGCCTCAGTCTGATTCTATAGCAGATGATGGGGAGGAGGAGGCCGTGTCGGGATCATCAGGTCTAGAGGGCCTAGAGGGTACCCCCGAGGAGACCGTGTCGGGTTCATCAGGTCTAGAGGGCATAGAGGGCACCCCCAATCAATTGTCTAATAACATCGCTGATGAATCATTAGAAGCCAGTCAGTCCGCGAGCGTGGAACTACAACAGGTTATAGATCTTCCCGAAAATCAACTAGGCCTCCATGGAGGGTTGTGGCCGATTGAAGGAGAAGAAGAGGAGCAATATTTTCAGAGAATCGGTTGCTGGATTCAGCAACTCCCGGATGATAACTCAGGTAATCATTTTTTACTCTGATTCTAAGATTTTAAAAAGTAAGTAGAGTATTTTTTGTGATACAGGGACTTCAGCAACCCGCTTTATTGATGAAGATACTTTATAAACGTATCAGATCTCAATCGAGGTACTACTGACAACTATCTCTAATTTTCAATAGCGTTTTACCTCGACAAATTCCAGATGCTCATATGTGTTTTCTTTTTGCAGAAACGCAGGTAGGAGCTGGAAGACCACGAAATGCTGCTAGGAACGAGCCGTTTGGAGACGTACAACCACCCGGGGGTCGCTTAGAAATACTTCAAAATATCTCACGTTATTTTAGACGCTTTAAGCTTAGGGGTCGCGAACTGACAATACGTGTTCGCCAACCACCCTCAGGAATAAACGTTATGGACTGGCTTCAAGGGGCTTTTCGCGATTTATTGACACAAATAACGACCAATTGCGAGGGTGGCGATTATGCAGGCATTTCGTTCACATCAAGCAGCCTGACGCAGGGGCCTGCATGGCTTTCTTTCGGTTCCATGACAAAATATCCGGCGCCACAATATCATCGACAAAATATCCGCGACAAAATATCCGCAGGCAAAATATCCACGCCACATAATATCTGCATTGTAAAATATCCATAATCAAAATATCCGTGCCAGAAAATCCTGTAAATGTTAGTGTAGTTAAAATCCGCGACATAATATCCCTTTGCGCGAATGATATTAATATTAATATTAATATTAATAATATATGTCCTACGGCCCTGACTCGTTTACGGCATGGTATGTGAGAACTTTACGTCCAAGGAGAAAAGTTTTGCCTGATTTAGCAGTGCAAAAATGAGTTTCTGGTGTGAAACAAAAAAGAATACTTTATTTGACAAATCTATCTATCTATCTATCTATCTATCTATCTATCTATCTATCTATCTATCTATCTATATATATATATATATATATATATAGATATACCGATACTGTCGGCCTCAGTTTTGCTTCACGGCACCGGAGCTATGTTGAGTTCCGCCGAAAATGTAAACATGGACTACAGTTAGGGACGAGCGGGGCAAAGTGCGACGGCGAGGCAAAACGCCACATTTCAATCATTTCTGGATGGGAGAATGGCGTAAGACGGGCTAGACAATCCGGATGTATCAACAGGGCAAAATGGGACATCCAAAAATGATTGGAAACTTGCGTTATGCTCACTGTCCCGTTTTGCCCCACCGTCCCATTTTGCGCTGCTCTACCTTATATACTTTTGGCACAGACATTTACATGTCGTGGATATTTTGTCGTGAGACACGAATGCCAGTATTGTTACCGGTAAATATACCGGCATTCGTAATTACTAATAATAATAATAATAATAATAACATTTTATTTATATATAATAATACCGTATATTAATACCGGTACTATAACATCCTAGTTATATTCCTTCCGCGGATGCCATCCATGCGTGGATATTGTGTCGTCGGATATTTTGTCGTGGTGGGAGAATGATAAGCGATACCGCAGATCGATTAACGGACAGTGGAAATCGTAGCACCGTTCGATCAACTGAGCATCGGCCGTTCGTGATTTCGTCATATTAAATATTAGAATAAAACGCCATACACTCAGCTCGAAATGCCCCTCAAATTCGTAGAATCGCAAAAAGGCCGTCGATCGTTAGTGCACGAAGGATTCATCTACACCAAAAAAAGTGAAAACAAAAATAATACAACGTGGCGCTGCACGCAAAACAAATATTCGTGCAGAGCGATTATTCACACGAGCTCGGACAAGCGTACAGGTACGTACAATAACCGCCGCGCCTCATTTCATGATTTATATCTCGAGCATGTCGCGAAATACAGATATTTTTATTGAATTAAACTTTTGGTTTGGAATGTATGTGTGATACATCCATAATATTATACTTTTCGTTTTTTTTATTAAATTTTTGGTGTTAAAATGAAAAAAGTGCAGAATACTCGTCATACTTTGTACTTTGTACTTGGAGTATTTTTTGGTACTTTGCCCAGCTCTGAAAGAAACATTATACGCGCGCACGTTTGCACGCACGCACGCACGCACGCACGCACGCACGCGATTTTTTTAATGAATTTTGTATGCATTTTTTAATGACTTTTTTGGGCATGTCGCGAAGTACAGATATTTTTATTGAATTAAACGTTTGGTTTGGAATGTATGTGTGATACATCCATAATATTATACTTTTCGTTTTTTTTAATTACATTTTTTATTAAATTTTTCATTTTAAAATGAAAAAAGTGCAGAATACTTGTGATACTTTGTACTTTGTACTTGGAGTATTTTTTGGTACTTTGCCCAGCTCTGCAAGAAACTAAAGACAAATATGAAAACATAATTGTAGCTATTTTTATTGCACAGTCTGATATTATCTTTTCATTTCAGGAAAAATTGTAGGAGATGTACCAGAACATGATCATGCGGCAGATCTCACGCACGTAGAAGTCAAAAAGGTTCAAAAAAAAATAAAAACAAAAGCGAAGAATACCGACGAAGGTCCGGCTACCGTCCTTAGCACAGCGCTGGCAAATGTTTCGTCACCAGTTGCTGCTCAGTTGCCGAATCGGAGCGCTCTTGTACGTCTTGTGCAACGAACGAGAGTCAAGCAGAATCCACAACTCCCTAATCCATCAACGCGGGCTGAACTTCAAATACCCGACAACTTCAAGATGACTACAAACGGAGAATTATTTCTGTTATATGATAGCGAAGGTGGCAATGACAGATTTTTGATCTTTTCCACGATACAAAATCTTGAGTTTTTGGCGGAATGTCCACTATGGCTGGGCGACGGAACATTTCGTTCTGTTCCAGAGACGTTCGAGCAGCTCTACACGCTCCACGGTTACCGAGACAATAAAACAGTACCACTCGTGTACCTGTTAGCACCAAGCAAGTCCAAGGATATGTACAAGCAGTTCTTGGAGCAATTGAAGATTAGCATGCCTCAATTAAATCCTGAACGACTTATTATTGACTTCGAAAAAAGTTTCCAGTTAGCGTTCGAAGAGAGTTTCCCTAACGCAACGGTATCGGGATGCTTGTTTCATCTCGGTCAATGCGTATGGCGACATATTCAATCAAGTGGCTTACAAAGACGCTATAACAACGACATTGAATTTGCCCTTAACCTGCGAATGCTGATAGCTCTGGCATTTGTTCCATCAAGCGACGTCATTGCTGCGTTCGAAGCACTGCTGTCATCAGATTTTTACGAAAATCACGAGGAGGAGCTATCGCCAATCATCGATTACTTCGAAGAAACTTGGGTGGGCCGTCCGAAACGAGGCCGCAAGCGACGACAAAATCCACGATTCCCGATTTCGATGTGGAACTGTTATGCCGCGGTTTTGGCAGACGAACCGCGAACTAACAACGCTATTGAGGGATGGCATCACGGATTTAATCAAAAAGTACGCGTTTCTCATGCAGTATTAGGCAAATTCATCAACACGCTGAAGAGAGAACAAACTTTAACTGAAGTATTAATAACACAAATTCGAACGGGACGTAATGTGTCAAATACCAGACGTAAAGTTTACGTAGAAATCGACGAACGCTTGAAAAACACCGCCACGAAATACGATCCAAAAAAGATTCTCGGATATTTAAAAAATATTGCGCACAATCTTAAAATTTAACTCGCGATTCAGAGAACTATTGCGCACAATCTTAAAATTTAACTCGCGATTCAGAGAAATATTGCGCACAATCTAGGAATTGCTAGTTGTCTACTAATTGATTATATAACGTTGAACGTCATGTCATCAATTATACGTCAATTAGTTAATTTATTATATGGCAATTGTATTAATTGTATTATGTCTTGTAATTGTATTATGTGGTAATTGTATTATGCCACATGTAACGGCCGCAGCCTAACTATTTCGACTTTAACCTTTCGACTTTAATATTTATTCGAGGGTATCGATACGGAGCGTTTCCGTTCGATTCGCTCTTCAAAGAAGCCCTTAAGGCTATCGAAGCATCCGGACCGCCGTGAGCGTCCACTTATCTAGCTTAGACTAAACATCCTTCGACTCTTTATTCCTTTGTAATAGCGAGCGCGAAGCCCTCAGCTTCACGCCCGCTTCAATCAGTTCAGCTCCGACGACCGACCAGTGCGGTACACCTCCGATATTACACTCCAATTATACTCCGAACAATTACACTCTTGCTACGACCAATAAAAGACTTATATTATTTAACCGATTTAAAGTTACTCGATACATCCTAAGACCCAAGCGGCCATCCGTCACATTTGGTGTCAGAAGTGGCGCTACCACGTAAACACGCCTACATAAAAAAAATAATAACAATTGAAAAAAAAAGTTTTAACATTTTATAAAAAAAAAAAAAAAAATAATCTGACACCCGTGTACATCCGTCACATTGGTGTCAGAGTGGGCGTTCCACGTAAACACGCTCACGCTTCAAATTTTTCTTTTCTCAACTTTTTATAAAAAAAAAAAAATTTTTTTTTTAACTTAACTAAAAAATTTTTTTAACACACCCGGAACCGACAACCGTGCTCGAGCCGTGCTCGCACAAAATAAACTAATAGTGAAAAAAAAAACAAGAAAATACAGCGAACAGTGAAAAAAAAAACAAGTTAACAGTGAACAAAAGTGACCAACAACCAGTGACAATCAGCGAAAAAAAAAACAACAACGAATAGTAACAAACAGTGAAAAGACACGAATAATAATAAAAAATAGTTACAGTGAAAAGACACTTATTAAATAATCAGCTAGACATTAAGTGAATAATAAGATCGTAACAAATAATTATTACATAAAAATAGTATAAAATAATTAGCAATATAGTGAACAGACACCTATTAAATAATATCGAAAAAAAAAAACTACAACAAGTGTGACAAGCGAGAGTGCACGGGGCGAGCGAGCGACGTCGGGTGTACCGACCGCGGCATCGATCCACCGTGACACAGATCCGCCGTCGCCGTGACCCGCCGCACCGACGCGACCCGCCCGAATCGACTCACTCACCGTCGATCAAACGTCGACATCTCGACGCCTACCGTCATCCACCGTCCACCTCCACCAAAAGAAGGAAGGAAGGACGTCAAAAAAAAACTATTAAATAGAAGGAAGGAAGGACGTCAAAAAAAAAAAAAAAAAAAAAAAAACTATTAAATAGAAGGAAGGAAGGACGAAACAAGGGAAAAATAGCAACAATAGCAATCGAAAACCGAATTCATGCTAATAGCGTTCATTATCGGTGTGGTAATGTAAGTACCAACATATATATATATTTTATTCTGTTTTTCAAAAAAAAAAAGCGTAGCAACAAATTTTTTCAAAAAAAATATATAATACTTTTTCTCGGAAAGAGAATTAGTATCCCGCGGGAACCGAGCGCCGACAGCTGACGCGACGCGTGTCAGTGGCGTACGACCGACGAGAGCATGTAATATACACACAAAAAAAATAATAACAATTTTCCTATTTCCTCCTTAATAATTACAAAAAAAAACACACACATATTAATATAATAAATAAATAAAAAACAATAACGCGCCTCATAACAGACGGCAGCGAACACACATATATACACATAAATAATCCCTTTTATTTGTAATTGAATAAATAATTTGTTTTTTTTTTTAACTTTCAAATTTTGTAACAAAAGTCGAATCTTACTCACATATAAATAATAATAGTTAATTGAATAAATAATTTGTTTCTTTTTCTTTTCTCTCTTTCTTTCTTAAAAGGAAGGAAGGGGAAAACAAACACAAAAAAAATAATAATAAAAAAAAAGAAACTCAAAAGCGAACAAACAAATAAGTTTTTCAAATTACTTTACACGTTTTTTCCTTTTCAAAAAAAAAAAAAACAAAACAACAATATATACTATATAACAATACAATACAATAACAACAAAAAAAACAACAAGAAACAGATAAACAATTAACTTCTTCAGTCCATTCTTTTCTATTTAATTCAAACAAAATAAAATACAAAAAAAAGGGCAACAAAATCCAGTATAAAAAAAAAAAAAACGTCATTTCATTTTTTCTCGCGATTTTCAAAAAAAAAAACAAACAACACTGACAACGTTTAGCTATTATTATTATTAAAAAAAAAAAAAGGAAAAGAAAAGGGAAAGAGAGAAACAACAACTATTAATAACAATTCGGTAATTTTTAAATATATACATAAATAATAATAATAAGGAAAAAACATAGGAAGGACATTTCTTCTTTCCTCGCTTCTACTCGGTTAAAAATAAGTCCGCCGAAACGGCCTCGGCGCACACGAACAAATAGTGCGAATAGTTTTTTCCGCTCAGCATTGTCTGAGGGATCAAAGGTAAGAATGGCCAACGATCCCCCCGTACCTAGCTCGATAACGCTCCGCGACGTACAAAATCTTATACCTAATTTTAACGGGAAAAATGTACCGCTCAATGATTTCATACGCGCTTGTAAAAAAGCCGCGAAAATCATCTCAGAGCACGACCAATCGCAGCTCCTCGAAATCATCCAGCTCAAACTATCAGGTGTCGCCGCCGATATCGCCGACGCGAAAACTTATAACACACTAGAGCCACTTCTGAGAGATCTCAGAAATGCGCTCGAAAAACCGGTAGAATTATCGGATCTCGAATTAGAACTAAAATCAAATTCTCAAAATTACAACGAATCAGTAGTCGATTACGCAACCCGGACGCGAAAAATTGCAACACGAATCGAAAATAGACTAAAAGAAGTCTACCGAACGGATGCCCAACAGCAGTATCTGCAAAACCGCACCGACGAAGTTCGACAAACCGTCATAAGAGCCTTTATTCGCGGTCTTTTCGACCAAATTGCGAATCTTATTATGCAAAAAGATTTTATGCGCAATTGACGAAGCACTAAACATCGAAAACGAACTCGTCCGTAGACAAACGGTACACCAGGGACGAAAACGCGAAAAATCGGAAACTAGAGACAAAAGCCCAGAACAAGCGAAAGTTCGGTTTACGCAATTAACCGACAACAACGGACTAAAATTTTGCGAAGTCCATCGCGAAAATCCTACACATTCAACATCAGAATGCTACGCTGTGCAACAATTGCGTGAAAACACGAACACACGCATCAACAGCCGTCAATACCGTAGCAACTCACCAGGAAACTTCCGAAACAATTCTCGCGGAAATTTCCAAAACAATACTCGTGGCGGTTATCAAAACAATACTCGTGGCGGTTACCAAAACAACTCACGCGGTAATTATCAAAATAATCCGAACAGCTACTATCAAAACGGTCCACCCGGGAATTACCCAGGTAATTCACGTGGGGGTTACCAAAACAATTCACGCAGATCCTACCAAAATAATCCACGTGGGGGTTATCAAAACAATTCGCGCGGAAATTATCAAAACAACCCGCGAAATAACTATCGAGACAATTCGCGCGAAAATTATCGCAATAACTCGGGCGATTATCAAAGTAATCCACAACAAAGCAGTTCGTGGGATTACAATTATCAGAATAACCCGCAACAAAACAACTCGTGGGATAATAATTATAACAATAGAGACAACCGAAATAATTCGCGAGATCGTAACTATCGCAACAACTCACGCGAAAGAGACAATTCGCGCGACCGAAACAGTCGAGATAACTCACGAGACAGACAAAATCCGAGCAACAGTCGAAACTCGCGTAAATCGGATCATCAGTCGAGCCTCGATGCAGCGCAAATCGAGCAAATTTTCGAGCGCGTGCTCCAAAAAAACGAGCGACCCGCCTCTCGCGACAGCGCAACGAGAGGCAGGACACCGGAGCGCTCGTCCAACCCAAACTAAGAGAAGATGCGAAAATTGCGCACACCGAGCCCGAACTCCTAAAACACGTAGGATCGGCATACGTGAAAAAAACAGACGGGAGCGTAACAATTAGAAAAGCTAAAATAAAATTAGGATTAACTAATAGACATAAGCCACCAAGCGTAACCCTGGAGTCACAAGATCTACATTCGAACCAAGCTGTATTTCTTGCTGACACTGGAGCAGAGATAAATCTCATAAAAGACTCCATTGTCGCCCGAAGTACGGAGATAGACCCGACGCTCATATATGAGCTTAGCGGTATCACCGACGGGACAGCAAAAACAATTGGTAGATGTTATATCCGAATCAAGGAATTTAACATTGAATTTCACGTAATCGACGATTTATTCCCGATTATGCAAGACGCCATACTCGGTGACGTCTTCTTTAGAGGGACGCCAGCCGATATACTCTACACCGAAGCGTGCATCAAGTTTGCTGGTCATACAGTCCCGTTCGAAACGTTCGAGCTAGTGACGATACCAGGCAGATCGAAACTCATCATACCCATCAGACTGAAACCGACCGATCTCGAGGAGGGATACATCCCGAGAATCGACGGAGGTCCACGTCTCTACATGGGTAACGCTTTAGTAAAAAATAACAACGGAATTGCGTACCTTTGCGCAATTAATGCGCAAAACAGCGAAATAAACCTGATAGTCCCGACAGTAGAATTAATACCAGTCGAGATTATCAGCGAAAAACCAATCGACAACTTCACACCGAGCGACCTTCACGGTTTCTCAAACGTAGACCGTGCAGAAGTACGCTCGGTACAACTCGACAAGCAGAGTAGGCTTGAAGCTCTTCAAGCTCTTCTGCAACTAGATCACCTCAACGAAACAGAGCGAGATCACGTTCTCCAGTTGGTCTCAAAATACCAACACCTGTTCTGTCTACCCGGAGATCGATTGGGCCACACAACACTGGCAAAACACGAAATTCCTACAACAGACGACAGACCAATTAACACCAAACAATACAGATTTCCACAAGTACACAAGAGAGAAATACAAAACCAGGTTAACGATATGTTAAACAAGGGGATAATAAAACCATCTCTCTCCCCTTACAACTCTCCAGTTTGGGTAGTTCCCAAAAAGCCAGACGCGAAAGGCAACAAAAAATGGAGAATCGTGATAGACTTTCGGAAACTTAACGAAAAAACTACGCCAGACGCGTACCCACTCCCAAACATCAGGGACATATTAGATCAACTGGGAAACGCCCGGTACTTTTCAACATTCGACCTAGCATCCGGTTTTTATCAAATAGAAATGCATCCAGCAGACAGACACAAAACAGCTTTTTCGACCCCGAATGGACATTACGAATATCACCGAATGCCATTCGGACTTAAAAACGCGCCAGCAACCTTTCAAAGGTTGATGGACGTCGTGCTATCCGGTCTTCAAGGCACAGACCTATTCGTCTACCTGGACGATATTGTAATATACGCAAGAGACATCACCGAACACGAAAATAAATTTAAGAGTTTAGCGAAAAGACTGACTTCGGCAGGTTTAACGCTACAAACCGAAAAATGCCACTTCTTAAACCGAGAAGTGACATACCTAGGGCACATAATTTCAGCCGAAGGCGTCAGACCGAACGCCAGTAACATCTTCGCAGTAAAAAACTTCCCAACACCAAAGGACAAAAAAGGAATTAAACAATTCGTAGCACTTGCAGGCTACTATCGACGCTTCATCCGCGACTTCGCAAAAATTGCGATTCCTTTAACCCAACAACTAAAAAAATCAGAGAAATTCGAATGGACAGACGAATGTCAATCAGCGTTCGAATACCTAAAGGCAAAAATCATCGAACGCCCAGTCCTAAAATATCCGGACTTTGACAAACCGTGTACGCTTACCACGGACGCATCAGACTACGCCATAGGCGCAGTTCTTAGTCAAAAGCACGGTGACTTCGATCACCCAATAGCTTTCTATTCGAGAGCATTAAAGAAAACCGAGATCGCGTACGACGCGATGAAAAAAGAGCTCTTAGCCATAGTGAACGCGGTAGAATACTTTAAAACGTATCTATACGGGAAAAAGTTCACGCTTGTCACAGACAACAGAGCACTAACATATATAAAAAACAAACCCGACATCCCGCAACAGCTACAACGATGGCAAATAATACTGAACGGGTACGATTACGACATCGTACACAAACCTGGAAAACTGAACGTCGTTGCCGACGCTCTATCGAGAAATCCCGCGGAAATCATGCCAATCAGGCAACGCGAGGATAGCTCATCCGAAAACCAAGAGACAAAAAAGCAAAAATTGTCTCCCGAATCGCCGCATCAAACTCGCGGACGATCAACAACCGACACGGGTTCTGGAAACCCAGCACCTAGGAAAAAGCAAAACACACGGGAACTGTCGACCAACGAATCGGAAGACAGTCAAGCCGCATATCAGAGAACATACCAATCAGACTCTGACGAATCAATGGAACAAGTAATGGAACAGAAGAAACAAACCCAACAAGAAACAAATCAACCACCCAAAAAGACAAAATCAAAACAAAAAACGGAGAGTGTACCCAAAACAAAAGATTTAATAATAGATACCGAAACATCAATCACCGAGTTATCGGAAAACGAAGGTGAATTTATGCAACCAATAAAAAAAATGGTTGAGGAGCTGAACTCAAAGCAAAATACGAAGCCACAATGGCGACTCTCCAAAAAACGTCCAACCGACACAACGGATGACGAGGAGGATAAACGACAACCACGCAGACAACATAGGAAACGAGATGATACTGAAACGAAATATAAATATACAGACATAGATGATAGCACAACGGAAGAAGAGCAAGAAAACGAAAGCCCAATGAGGCCACAAGAAAACAAAAGCCCAATGAGGCCACAAGAAAACAAAAGCCCAATGAGGCCACAAAAAACGAAAAGCCTAACGAGGCAGCAGGGAAACAAGAGCCCAACGAGGCCGCAAAAAACAAAGAGCCCAACGAGGCCACAAAAAACAAAAAGCCCAACGAGGCCGCAAAAAACAAAGAGCCCAACGAGGCCACAAAAAACAAAAAGCCCAACGAGGCAACAAAAAGCAGGAAGCCCAACGAGGCCAGATAAAATAGAAAGCTTATCGCAGCTAAACAAAAACGAGTTTCGTAAAAAAGTCAGCCCTGACGGGGCAACCGGCTACTTATACGGTGACAAAAAGCGAAAAAACAATGGAACCCAGAACAAAAACGACAACTCTAAGGCACGAAATAGTAACAACGAGACGGAACACGAAACAGAATCCGAGAGTGAAAATTTCAACAAAGGATTCAAACCGTTGCTGACGAACATCGGAGAATCGTCCAGCGACAAAAATAGTGGTAAACCACCCGTCCAACCAACTTTTAGATCACCATCCACAGGTACAAAACGAAAAACAAAAAGACTCAAAAATGACGGAAAAAGCGCGAAACGGAAAGTACCGCCGAACTTTCGTTCACCAGATTCTCACAAAACAACACGTCAACGATCAGGGAAACGATTGCTTATACCAGCGAAAAAGCGAACTCGAAAAACGCCAAAAGAACCAACTAGGCGTAGCGAAAGGTTAGCTAATAAAAAAAATCCGGAAGTCCCAAACATTCCACCTAAAAATCAACCCACTACAAAAGAAATAAACGATCTCAAAAACCTGTCACCCGAAATGACAGACCAATATTGGGATTCTAAAATCACACACAGCAACCCTAAAACAAAAAATCCACAATCAAAAACAAAAACTCCATTCCAGCCTCTCGACTCAACATCCTCAGATCCAGAATTAAAACCATCACCAGAATTAACAACGGAATATTGGGATTCTAGAATCACTAACACCAACGACACTCCAACTCACCCAGATCCCGAAGAAACACAGCAAAAAACAAAATCATCAGTGCCAATGTCACCCGAAATGACACAAGACTATTGGGACTCAAAAGTCATAGACATTCCAGATAAAACACCATCAATAGAACAACCAGCTACTCCACAAATCAAGCAACCAATCGCAGTGCCGAGCACTTCCAAACAGATCGAGCAACCAGTCGCCACGCCAGGGTGCTCATGGCAAATCGACGACTACACACCTGAACAACCAGTCGCCACGCCAGGGTGCTCATGGCAAATCGACGACTCTACACCAGCAATGGATATCGAACCAACGTTCAGATCACCACCCTGGATTCCACACGAAACAACAGACTATTCGAAATCGGATGAATCGCGACCAACTACACCTCGAGAACCCTCTCGAGCGTTAACAAATCAATACCACAATATGTCGCCATCGTCAGAAAGTGATTCCGACGATTCAGCGTACCAACCATCGCAATATCAACGAAAACGTCTAACACTGCAAACTCCACCAACAACAACATGAACAACACCAAGCACAGCAACTCTACCAATACCAGCAGCAGCTGCGTCAAAAACAACAGCAAGAAGCACAACAACAACAACAACCAACACCCAATTATACACCGCACTCACCCGAAGGACCACCACCACCACCGCTAAAAGACGATGACACAGAAGAAGACGACACAGAAGAAGAAAACACAAACACTCAAAACATAAATACAGAAAACACAGATACCCAAGACACAAACGATACGAACGGAAAAACAGACGAGACAAACGAAAAACCAAACGGAAACGAAAACAACGACAACAAGAACGAAACACATTTTGACCCGAGGAAATTGACCTTCGAACAGGGTATGGAGTGGATCAACATCCAAGAGCTCGAGACCTTGCGAAAAATTAAAAACTTAGCTCAAACTAACATCTTCCTCGCAGAGCTAAATAAGGAAAAGAGAAACCTTTTCAGACAACCAACAAAACTCCCTAACACCGGAACACCAAAACGAACGTAGATTCAGACCCTTACCAAAACGAACTTCAGTACTTTAAACAATATACACAACAACATACCTCATTTTAATCATGCATATACAATATAATACACGATAGCTAAACACATACAAATATATATATATACACATAAATAATAAGCATAAGCGCGACACGAGTCGCGCAGCGTCGGAGAAAATAGAGGGAAGCAAGGGAACCCTCCTTATTGTTGTCCTCATTGGAAACAAAAAAAAAACATTTCGGTTTATTTCTTTCTTTTATCATTTTAGCCTTTTTTTTTCTTTGTCAAACATTTTTGTAACTCTCTACGACCAATATATATGCAACGCTTTCTTTTTCTATACTATAAATACTCGTGTTAATCATTTTACCTATTCCAGAAACAATTTCCATTTTTTTTACCACCAAACCACTTCCAAATAACATACCTAACCCACTAACCACCACTAATCAGAACTTAGAATGTTACAGGCATTACAACCATCAAAATTCCAAATTATAACCGAAATACCAGGGAAAAGAAGGAACATTGGAATACAAAGAATTTACCAAAAACGGAATAAATATTTTGGAAAATCGAACATGGAACTTCACCAACCGAACGAAACAGGATAACATTTTAATTTTTCTTAACCATTTTTAACACCAAATTTGAACCCATCCAATTTAACCAAACCATTCCCACTAACACGAACAACTAAAAGTTTTACTTAGTTACAGATATCAACGACCCTCATCTATTAGAAAACAACAGGAGTGTATCGCAACAACCATAAAAAACCAGGGGATTTCAATCATCCAAACCAACATGGACAACGACCAGGAAACTTTACTTTCTCCAACAACCAGGAGCTTTACCTTTTCAACAATCAACAATCAACAATCAACAATCAATCATCAATCAAATAACAATCAAAACACACACTTGGAAAACATTACACAACTTACACAAAATGAAAATATCTTAGAAAATCAAATAACTTTTTTTAATTATATCGAGTCACACTTAACAAATCATGTCAAATGTAAAATCCGTAATATCCGATGCGGGGCATCGTTTCCTCCCAGAGGGGGAGTGTAACGGCCGCAGCCTAACTATTTCGACTTTAACCTTTCGACTTTAATATTTATTCGAGGGTATCGATACGGAGCGTTTCCGTTCGATTCGCTCTTCAAAGAAGCCCTTAAGGCTATCGAAGCATCCGGACCGCCGTGAGCGTCCACTTATCTAGCTTAGACTAAACATCCTTCGACTCTTTATTCCTTTGTAATAGCGAGCGCGAAGCCCTCAGCTTCACGCCCGCTTCAATCAGTTCAGCTCCGACGACCGACCAGTGCGGTACACCTCCGATATTACACTCCAATTATACTCCGAACAATTACACTCTTGCTACGACCAATAAAAGACTTATATTATTTAACCGATTTAAAGTTACTCGATACATCCTAAGACCCAAGCGGCCATCCGTCACACACATTGAATCTTGCGCATAATCGAGAAATTAGTTGCGATCTATTAATTTATTATGTACCGTTCAGAATCATGTTCTCAAAATAATATTCGCAATTATATTGGAGTTATGTTATCAATTCGTTAACTTATAATGTGCTGTTGAGCGTTATGTTCTCCAAATAATATTATCAATTATCTTGGAGTTCGACAAATGTGTATGCTTTTAAGTATTTTTTTGTTATATGGATAATTGTGTAATAAATGATGCGCAAGCCCTCATAATAAATCAAATTTATTTATGATAACAAGTATTTAGCACGGATATTTTGGCAGCGGATCTTATGTCATGCGGATATATTTTGCTGCGGATAAGTTATCGCAAGATATTTTGGCTCGGATATTTCGTCGCGGATTTTGTGTCGTCGGATATTTTGTCGCGACAGCCTTTCTTTCCGACCTGTTCGGGACTATACGTTCAAAGACATATGGGGATTAATAGCTAGCGTCGCTCAAAGCGCAGCATCTATGAATATTGATGATACGTGTAATATTAAAGCGTGCATTGTCGAGGGTGTCGAGGGTAGGGGCAGAAAAGGTCTTACGTACGAGGGTGTCGCGAAAAAATCTATTCTAACGATCCGGAACGACGATCGGTTGTGTTTGCCTCGCTCATTAGCAGCAGCTCTAGTATACGCTGAACGTGGTGAGATACGATCAGGAGATTTACACTCCGAGTGGCAGCGCATTAGGCAGACAAACGGTTCATTACAAAGAGAGAGAGCGCTCGAACTTACCAGAGCTGCAAATGTCAATATACCGAGAGACGGATGCGGCGTACATGAGATCGCACTCTACCAAGATCATCTGGCACAGGACGGCATAGCGATTGTAGTTTTTGAGTTTCTGACTTTAGGCCGTCGTAAGCAAACAGCTCTATTCAATGGCACACAAAAAGTTTTAGAGTCTGCAGGAGAAATTCGGCATACTCTGTACATCTTATATTACGAACGCTCGCATCATTTCGAGCCAATTCTCAATCTCAGGGCAGCCGTCGGTAGCTCGGGGTTTTGCACCGTTTGCAACACATTATATCGCGTGTTTAATCATCGATGCTCGAAAGCACAATGTTCGCGGTGCGGAGCAACACCACCATGTGACGCCAGTTCAAGCGAGGCAATCAGGTGTGTTGCATGCAATCGCGACTTTTTCGGAGAGCAATGCTTACGAAATCATAGAACGGGTAATGTAAATATGAACGGAGGCCTCGGTAGAAAGCCTTCTGTTTGTGAATCCCTTCATCGCTGTCGCAAGTGCTTCCAGACAGTAAGACCTTTGGAAAAAAAGGAAGCATGTATGCGGCATAGGCTTCTGCAAAATATGTAGAACGGTGCAGCCGTTTAATCATCTGTGTTTTATCCAACCAATACGGGGCGGCTCTACAGATTCGAAAAATATCTTTATTTTCTATGATTTTGAAACGCAGCAGTGCACATCTGTGAAAGGCGATGCGAGCACATTCGTTCACGAACCGAGTCTCTGTGTTGCCCAACGCGTTTGTTCAATGTGTTGTAACAATGATTCTATAGCCGATCCGTGCGAACATTGCGGCATCCACGAATTCGTATTCAAACATAATCCCGTGGGTCAGCTTGTGGAGTTAGCTATGCAGACTGTAGGGGGGTTTTCGCGCACGATTGTAATCGCTCATAACGCAGGAGGGTTTGACGCGCAATTCATTCTACGCTATCTAATTGAGGAGAAAAAAACGCGACTTCCCTCGCTGATAATGAATGGCACGAAGATTATTACAATGAGGCTTGGACAATTAGTGTTTCTTGACAGCCTGCACTACTTTCATATGCCTTTGAGCGCGCTACCCAAGGCCTTTGGGCTAACAGGTACGATTGTGAAAGGAACTTTCCCACATCTGTTCAATATTCCGGAAAATCAAAATTATGTGGGGCCCCTGCCTCCTCTAGAGTTTTATTCTCCCGACACCATGCGTACAGCGGAGCGCGAGAAATTACTTGCATGACATCGCGAGCTGCAAGACGCTAATTATCTGTTCGATTTTGCGAAAGAAATTGTCAGCTACTGTTCGATGGATGTTACTATATTGAGACGCGCGTGTATGGCTTTTCGTGATATGTTCATAACCAGTGGCGGTGTTTGCCCTTTCAACGAGAGCACGACGATAGCATCAGACTGTTTTCGTATTTTTCGAAAAAATTTTCTGAACAACGACACGATCGGTATTATTCCGACAACCGGGTACAGATGGGCTCACAATCAATCACAAAAAGCAGTGTCGTGGCTCGTGTGGATGGAGCACTCGCTCGGTCATAATATTATTCACGCAGGCCGGTCGCGCGAATTTAAACTACCGCAGAATCTATTGGTAGACGGCTACTACGAGACCCCTGACAATGCACATGTATTACAGTTCCACGGCTGCTACTGGCACGGGTGTCAGCGCTGTTTCCTCGTGAATAGGCATCGTCGGCAAAGCGACGGAGTGTCAATGGACGAGCGTCTAGAGAAAACTATCGCAATAAGTAATAGAATCCGAGCGTCTGGTTACATGCTAACGGAAATTTGGGAATGCGAATTTGACGGTATGTTAAAACAAAATGAGGAAATGCGCGCATTCGTGGAGAATCACGCTTTAGTTACACCACAGCCCCTCAACCCTCGCGATGTGTTCTTCGGGGGCCGTACAGAAAATATGGTAACGCTCTACGACATAAAAGATACAGAGCAGATAAGATACGTGGACGTTTGCTCGTTATACCCATACATTTGTAAGTATGGTAAATACCCCGTAGACCATCCGAAAGTTTATGTGGGTGATGAATGTATGGAGCTGACGGGTCCTGATAACACTGATCTCACGCGTATCGAAGGGCTTGTCAAATGTACTGTATTGCCGCCGAGGAATCTTTATCACCCTGTACTGCCAGTGCGTATGCATCATCGTCTGTTATTCGCTCTGTGTCGTAGTTGTAGCGAGGCTATGAGTCTGGTAGAGTGTACACACGACGATCCTGCAGAGAGAGTATTCGAGGGTACGTGGGTGGTCGACGAATTGCGAAAAGTTGTGTCGTGTGGGTACGAAATCACGTGCATCTCTGAAATCTGGCAATACGAGATAACACAATATAATAGAGATACGAGGGAGGGGGGCCTTTTTGTAGAGTACATTAACACGTTTTTAAAAATCAAACAAGAAGCCAGCGGATGGCCCGAAAGCAATATGGAGGAGGACTCTGTCGCGCAAGAACGGTATCTCACTGATTTCGAGCAGTCTGAAGGTATTAAGCTGGATCGTGGGTATATAGCGAAAAATCCGGGGTTACGATCGGTGGCTAAGCTCTGCCAGAATTCATTTTGGGGAAAGTTTGGGCAGCAGGAAAATCTACCGCAGACTGTGATAGTTTCATCGCGTGAAAAACTCATGGAGTTGTTGACGAATCCCGAATACGAGATCACGGGTATTCTCCCTGTAAATAATCAAATACTATATTGCGACAGTCCTCGACGAAACCTGGGTGGTTTATTAGTCTTCCGGTTCCGCCGCCGTCGTGTGGGTTCTTCGGAATCTCGAGCCCGAGAGCGGCCTACTTGCCCTAGGAGCTAAACGTGCGGAGGGCGGGAGTTTAAACCGTTCCTCGTTGCGTCTCTTTGAGCGGGGAGCGGGTATTGGAACCGTTTCCCGTTTCGTTTGTACGAGTGGAGCGTGGACTTGCGCCGTTGCTGGTTTCGCAATCCCTACTATAGCCTTATCGAGTGGAGGGCGGGCTGGTAAGAGCCGTTCCCCGTTTCGTCTCTCAGTGAATGCGGAGCGCAATGGAGTGGGTACCCGTTGCTCGTTATTCACTGGAGTGGCACTTACTAAACTCGATCCAACGACTCCTTCCGATATCTCGATCTTTTTATATCCGGTGAGAAGCGAGCAGAAGCAGGTATACGACAGGATAGGTAAATAGAAAGAGCGTTAGTTTAGAAAAGCGTGCAAAGCAGAATTTATTCATAAATACAGAGGTATCTCCTCAGGACTGGCTTCCAGCCGCGACTCCCGTTCCGTCGTCCGACGGCTCGTTTTATATCCCCTTATTGAGTGGGGGTCCTCACTACGGCGCTTGCGCCGTGGTCGCGCCTCTCCGTTCTGCCGCTCGGTGTAGTGTGGCGCGCCATATGCCCGTTCGCACCTGCGCCGTGTATATGGCGCGCTCATTCGAACTGTTGCAATATGTGAATTATATTAAAAGTGACGATGCTGTGATACCTTCCGGTATAGCGAACACTGTTGTCGCGGCGTATACGGCAGCTCAGGCCCGCTTAAAGCTGTACAGTTACCTCGAGCGCTTGGGTCGTCGTGCATTGTACTGTGATACGGACTCTGTAATTTACGTGACAAAGAATGAGCCGGGCGAATACGAACCGCCTATTGGTCAACTTTTAGGAGATTTAACCGATGAGCTGAGTTCTTACGGCTCCGGTAGCTATATCAAGTCGTTTATTTCGGGTGGCCCTAAATTTTACTCGTTTATAGTACGTACTTCTGACGGTGCGGAGAGCGAGGTTTGTAAAGTCAAAGGCATAACACTAAATTTTGCAAATAACTCACTGATCAATTATCAGTCGATACGTTCCTTTGTAATGGGCGAGAGAGAAGAACCAATTGTACTGCACTACAATGCGATTAGGCGTACGGCGTTTCATCACGTGGTCACACGGCCTGAAATAAAATCTTGTAAACCGTCGAGCGTCAAGCGAAGACGCGACGGCGAATACGGCTCTCTACCTTATGGCTACAAAAGTTAAAAATATTTTATCTTCATGTAAAAAATATATAACTGGGAAATAAAGGCTTTATCATCAACAGCAGTATCGAAATTTGATTCAATCATCGATATGGGCGTGAGTTGGAAACATCCCTGGACGGCTATGGTTTGTGGTCCGACCGGTTGCGGTAAAACATATTTTGTGAAAAAGTTTTTAAAATTCATTTCGCGTATGAACAGCGAGCCGTTCGAGAGAATTATTTTCTACTATTCCGAATGGCAGCCAGCATACGCCGAGTATGGAGCATCGATCGAATTTCATGAAGGTTTGCCGCAATCTGCTGATTACGCGAATGATCCGCGTGCTAAGCTCATAGTTATCGACGATTTAATGCGTGAGGCATCGAACAACAGTGTTATTGACTTATTCACCAAAGGCAGTGATCATAAAAATTTGAGCGTTATTTTCATAACGCAAAACTTATTCCATCAAGGTCACGGCCAACGAGATATCTCACTGAACGCTAATTATATCGTTGTCTTTAAAAACCCTCGTGATCGTGCTCAAATACAGCACCTGGCGCGTCAGGTATATCCGGAAAATCCCCGTTTTTTGCAAGAGGTTTATCATGACGCGACGTCGAAGCCACACGGTTATTTGTTGCTGGATTTGAAACAAGCAACACCTGATAATTGTAGATTTCGCACCTGCATCTTTCCCGACGATCCCCATCATTTTGTGTACGTGCCGCGAAAGAAATTAAAAAGCAGCTGTACTTCCGGGGAGCTACCGGTTTTGCGTTTATGATGACGAATAACGGATCGCTACGCTATAAAAAGAACGTTGCGATATCGACTGCCCTTGGGTATTCCAGCAAGGAACAATGTAAACCAGATTCAAACGTTAATCGCTGTATTGTCGATTGCGTATTGTACATTCTTCGTAACAACGCGTCTCTAAAGGCTTCGGGGGCGCCACGTAGAAAAGCAGTGATTTGCCCAAATAATTATCAGTCAACCTCTTGTAATGGCCCGTGACGGATCACCACTCTGCAAGAAGCACATTGCGATATTGCGAGCCCTTCAACATTTCAACAAGGATCAACGTGAAGCCTTTTTACGTAAAGCAGATCCTCATATAATACGGTGTATCTGCGAGTGCGCATTGAACATTCTTCATGGTAATGTACCTCTGAAGCCGAACCAGAGGAAAAAACTACGTCGACACGCACCTGTTCTTCGTCGCTTAGCTGCAAGAAAAGGCTGTTGGAAGAGTAAAAAGCGAATCGTCGTTCAGAGTGGTGGATTCCTGCCTCTTTTGCTTGCACCAATTTTGGGCACCGTCCTGTCAAATTTGATTGGTGGGCGCTGATAATGGAACACGCAAGAAAAATGGTACTAGTGCCGGAGGAGAATCTATTACAGATGAGCACACAAAGTATCCGACAGCCTGTTTTTGGCGCTGACGTGACGCATTCGTCAGAGGCACAAGCTATTGGAGCCACCTTGAGTAGATTGGACGCTGAAATGAACGAAATCTTGAATTCTAATAAATATAAGGATGAGAGAGAAAAGTGGACCGCATATCTGACTGTACTACAACGCTATCTTCATTTTGTCGATGGTGAGCGATCTCATCAGCAGCTTGATCTCATGAAAACGAAAGTACCCGCTTTGAAGGAGGAGGAGGTGGTGGTGGTGGGTGAAAAAAAAGATTCCTCTCCAGGCATGAATGATTCCATCATAATTGAAAGTGTACCACAAAAATTTCGGCACAAAGCGAAACTTCTACTGCGTCGCTTGCGCGATGCACCGTCGTCAAATTTTTCCTGGAATTCCGCAGGAACCGTTTCTATCGAGGGAAAACCAATCAAGGATTAGAATATTGTTGATCTCGTGAACGATGCTATGCGAACAAGAAAAGTCCCAAAACCAGCGGGACGCAAAACCTTCGCAAATTTTTTAAGAACGATACAAACACCTCGAGAATTTGTGGGAAATGAGGAGCTGTGGGCGGAATCAAGGGCCAATTCAACATTACGGGTGCATCCAAGTGGCAGCAGTGTAGCCGAGGATATCAACGATACCAGCGAACAGTCTTCGTACTACAGCGACGATAAGAGCACCGACGGTGGACACAGTGTGCAGAGGGGCTCTGGTAGTTATAGCAAGAAAAGACGTGTAACCTGGGCTAAACTTAAATTATAAACATGAAAATATTGGAAAAAGTGTACTTTGACCCCTCCCACGAAGCATCATTTTCGGGCAGTGCCAAATTGCTGCACGCGGCTCGGAAGAAAAAATCTCCGGCAAAAAGACACTACAGTGGCTTGAGTCTCAGGATGCTTACACAAAGCACAGACCTGTGAGGCGCCACTTCCCTCGGCGTTTTTACAATGTGCGCAACATTGACGATGTTTGGGAGGCTGATCTTGTAGATCTTCGCTCTATCAAGGATTACAACGATGGTTATGTTTATCTTCTCGTAGTCATAGATGTTCTTAGTAAATACGCATGGGTGGAGCCTCTACACGATAAGACAGCTACGACTGTGACTAAAGCATTTACACGTATATTATCACAAAAAGTCAGTAATGGTAGATCACCGATTTGTCTCCAGTCGGATAGAGGTAAGGAGTTTATAGGTTCCGCATTCCTGGCTTTCTTGAAGAAGAAGAACATTCAGTTTCGCGCTGCAAGAAACCCCGATATAAAAGCCGCTGTCGTGGAGCGATTTAATACAACTCTAAAAGACAGAATGTGGCGGTATTTCACGTACTCTAGAGAGAAACGTTACATTGACGTTCTGCAAGATATCGTCTCGGCATACAATCATGCGCAACATAGCAGTATAAAAATGACTCCAGCCTCTGTGACGCTTGCTACAGCCGCTAGGGCTCGGGCTAATCTGGCAGAACGATACAAGGAGCCGGAACATCCCAGACCTCCTAAATACAGTGTAGGTGATATTGTACGCATCAGTAGTGCAAAGGCAGCCTTTGCAAATGTTTACGAGAGTGGCTGGAGCAGCGAACTATTTAAAATACACCGTGTATCATACACCAGACACCCTGTGGTATACATCTTGCGTGATCTTCAGGACGAGGATATCGACGGTATCTTTTACGAGTCTGAATTATCGAGAGTGCGAACGACCGCCGCTCAGTCCAAGAAAAATAAGAAAGGAAAATCAAAATGAAAGACGAATTTTATATTGTTTTACCTAGCAACAGCAGTTTTGGTATTGGAATGGGGTATTACCCTGATAATAAGACAACGCGATACACTACGCATTTACCGCAGTGCTTGACTTTGCACGGTGGCTGGACTGTTTCTTTAGCTGAAATACAAATACCCCTGACGATGATGCATGTACCACCTGAGGGTGAGCAGAATTTTATCAGCTTTATAACTAATGCGGTGACGCCTGGCACGGGTGTTGACACCGACTATAAAGAAGATCGAGTCTCCATACCGCCAGGTGTGTACCGTAGTGTAGATGAATTACTCGAAACAATTAACGATATACTGCGTGTGTCAGGCCACTTGAAGTTTCAATGTGGGCGCAATGGATACGTGACAGTAACCCGCATTTGCAATAGGTGTACGAATTTGAAAAACTCTTTCTTTTTTTCCGACGCATTGAACAAGATTTTAGGATTCTCCCATAACCATGGTGTCGTCGTTCGAAGTGACGCGAAGTACATTGACCAGCGGCCGGCCGGTCTAACGAACGGGCTTCCTAATACGCTCTTCGTTTATACCGATATCTGTGAATCATACATCACCGGAGATGTGCACTCACCTCTGCTGCGGGTCGTTCCGACCGCCGTCACAGATAATTACAATTACGGGTCTGTCAACATTAGAAACTTTTCACCACCGCGCTTCATACCGTTATTGCGCACGAGTTTTCAAACGATAACTATCGATATAAGGGTTGAGTTTGGTGAACCGATACCATTTGAGTACGGGACGTTGACGGTGACATTACACTTTCGGCGCGTAGATTGACCCGCGAAATGGTTTATTACGATGCATACTTTGACCCCCAGACGGGCGGAGGTGGGAGGACGGGTTATGGCGGTATCAGTCATGTCTACATTGGGTCGCTGAACCAACGAGGTCACGGTATTGGTAGCTTCCTCGGAGGTCTCTTTCGCCGTATCATACCGCTCTTGAAACAAGGAGCTCGAACCGTAGGCAAAGAAGCGCTACGTTCTGGTATTAATGCAGCCATTGACATATTGGATAGGGGTGTTCATCCACGAGAGGCCTTTAAAACACGCATGCGTGAATCGGCCACAAATCTAAAGCGAAAAGCCGAGGAAAAAATTAATAACCTTATGCAAGGTTCAGGCTATAAAGTGGCTAAAGTTAACAAACTGCTGCATTCGATTGGCGGTAGCGCAACACGTCGTGTCGGTGTGAAAAAAAGAAAGAAGCCGTTAACGTCGAGAAAACGTTCTGCGCACGTGACGAAGAGGAGAGCAACGAAAAGGACAGCGAGAAGACGGAAGACAAAGACGAGTGACAAGAAGACGAAGAGGAGGAAAAAACCGAGGACTGTATCTGATATTTTTACCTAGACAGACAGGATTGAGGGAAAATGGCGTTCTTACACGCTCATTCGTGTGAGTGTCTAAAGTCGGAGCTTGAGCTATTTACGTTGCCACCCACCAAAACCACGATTGAGGGAACACAATGGGTGTACTATAAGCCAATTTCATCGCTGACAGATAACTCGCCTATCGAATTTGTAGTGCCTGGCCAAGGCGATGAGTATATTGATCTTGCGCATACTATGCTGAGTATGCGCGTTGAAATAATACCACCTCGGAAGCCTAAAGAGGGCGATGCACCTAAGGCTGGTCCCGTTAATAATTTACTGCATTCAATGTTCAATCAGATTGACGTATTCTTGAATCAGAAACTTGTATCACCGCCCAATAACGCTTACGCATACAGAGCATACATTGAAACACTCTTGAATTATGGAGATGACGCGAAGGCCTCTCATCTCACAAGTGTTCTCTGGTATAACGATTCGCACGGAGGAATGGATGATGTGGGTGATGGTAATAAAGGCCTAGTTATGCGAAGAGGTCTTATGAATGCTAGCGCCAATCAGATTGATCTCCTTGGACACCTTCACTGCGACATGTTCAATCAGGAGAGATTTTTGATAAATGGCGTTGAGATGCGTACCAACGATGCGCACCAACGATGCTTTCTGCCTTATGAGCTCTTCGAAAGACTGCAGCATGAAGATCGTCGAAGCATCGCTCCTTGTACGTCGTGCCAAGATAGCACACGGTATACTCCTAGCCCACGCAATGGCTCTCTCCAAATCTACGGCAAAGTATCCAATGACCCGCGTAGAAGTTAAAGCAGTATCGCTGCATGCAGGTGTTCACGGTGATACTCTGGATAATATCATACTAGGACAACTGCCTAAGCGTATAATTATCGGGTTTGTCGATAATAGAGCCTTTAATGGTGATCGCGCGCTGAACCCCTTTAACTTTCGAAATTATAAAATAAATTATCTTTCTTTGTATGCCGACGGTGTGCAGATACCGTCAAAGCCTCTGCAGCCCGACTTTGGTGTGAGAGAGCAATACGTGGATGCATATCACACATTATTCTCCGGCACGGGTATTCACTTTCTCAACCAGGGTAATTGTATTTCACGTACGGCTTACCCTAATGGTTATTGTCTATTTGCATTTGATCTAACACCCGATCTTTCGGCTAATAGTAATACTCATTGGAATTTGGTGAAACACGGCAGTGTCAGAATAGAGGTCCGTTTCGAAGAAGCTCTAAATTCAACGGTTAACTGTATTGTGTATGCAGAATATGATAATGTGTTGGAGATTGACTCGTCCCGACAAGTGATTGTAGATTTCAGCGGATAGTGAACTATTTCGGCTGAGCCTTCAGTATTCTCAGAGAACTCGAGGCGACAGGTCGCATCATGGCTGTTGTAATTGATATACAGAGTCTAAAGGATAAATTCAATCATTTTACACCGAAAGAAGTGGCTGTCACCTCGGTGCATTCAACATACTTTGGTCACTGGATAGTAAAACAGCCCTATGCCCATGACGACCTATCACCTGCTATAAAAAGGCAAAATACGTGGCTGCAGAGCAACCATCACGGTATTGCATGGTCTGAAGGCGATACATCTGTGCAAGCGATCGAGCTTATTCTGAAGAAAATTGCTTCAGAAGTTGATCGAATATTCACCAGAGGCTCCGACAAAGCATCATACCTGGCAAGACTCACAGGGTGTTTTATCATAAATTTGGAAGAAGACGACGAAGTACCATCATTCCATAACCTACCGACGGGTAATACACGCTGTATATATCATGGACTGTTGCGCAAAAACCACACATATAAGTGTGCTCTAGACAACGCAACAAAGATCAAAGCGTGGCTCTGTCATAGTGATCGCTTCGATTCTTTGTGGGAATATCGCACTACTACTAGCTGGATGGTTGGCTTGTCAGAGTGTGCTACTGAAGAAAAACCCTCTGCTGCTGCTGCTGCTGTCCGCTGTTATGAACAGCCTTCAAATTTTACAGTCTCTCCGGAACATAAAGGATCATACAGTAGGCGTGTATCCGGCAGATCGTATCCCGAAGGTGTGGACGAAACCGACAGCCATCGTTGTTAATACCGATGGACACAAGTTACCCGGGACCCACTGGGTCGTGTAATAGTCGTCAGGTATGGTCGAGTGAGTGACTGAGAGTGAATGGGTATAAATGATTGAAGTCCGAATGAATGTATAATACTTTTATTATAATGAGCGTGAATGGAGGAGAGTGCACGTCACAACGGTTCGGGACTACGAGATGAACTGACTCAAGGGCCTGTCGGAAGTAGGGCCTTCACCTATTACTGCGCGCGACGCGGTATTCTTACGCGCTGATAAGACGGCCGCTGCCCGCACGAGACGCGTACAGCGGCTGGACCGTTGCCGTGAGAAAGCGGGCGGTCGCACGGAAGGTGCTGACGGCTCAAAGATTACTAAGAATTTAGATACGGTGTTAACTTGAGTTTCCTGTGCTAAAAATGCTATACGGGACCGTCACACTCCCCCTCTTGCAAAAAGAGCGATGCTCCGCATCGGATATGATTGTTACAAAATTTTGGGATGTGTGAGTCTATACAATGAGATGATTTTTTGTTTGTTTGTGGGTCTGATTTTATGCATTCTCCGCTGTGTATGTGAGTCGTTGAAATAGCCATTTCCTTGGATCCCTCTTTTGTGTCGTCCGGTTCTTTTTATTTGGGTTGCAAAAATGGTTCCTATTCGTTTCGTCCGAGTGTCCTTGTTAGGTGCGTCGAAAGTGGTTATAGGTGTCCTAAATCTGAAACTGACTATTTTTCGTTAGCGTTCTGGATTAGTGGGTTGGTTGTGTTATGAAGGATCGGTCGGGTTTGGAAATAAAATCCTCAAATAATTAGAATGAAGAGAACATTTTTACGCTGGTGTTCAGGATTTATAAGATTTCCTCATTTGGTGGTATTGTTTTTCCTATTTTCCTTCTGTATTGATCCATTTGTCTAAATTCTCTTCGGTCGCCTCGTTTCCTTGTCCTAGTCTCTTTATGGTGACTGGTAGTGGTATGCAGGAAAATAGCGAATAATTTGGTTCTCTGAAACAGTCTAAATTTCGGTTAGCTTTAAGGTTAGTAGGAGAGACCTGTTAATTCGGGATGTGATAATGTTTGTGTGGTCCTCGGTTTGGTGCTAGGAAAAGAAATGAAGGGGAAGAAAAAAAACTGATTCCTGCGATATATAAATGTATATTAGTGAAAAGAAGCTTGGCTTATAATTATGTGGTTATTTATTATTATTATTTCGTGGATTACTATACTGTTGGTTATTAATACGTTGTTATGATGTATCCTACATGTGGACTTTACTATCGTTATGATTATTTATGTTTTGGTTTTTATTACTATTATGTTAGTGTATTGTTGATTATTGATGGGTGATTATAATAGGTGGTTATAATATGCGGTTATAATATCTGTCCTACGTGTGGGTTTGTGCTGGGTAACCTTTTTAGGTTTATCTTGTTTGTTTATATATATATATGTATATATATTTATATATACAAATATATATACATATCGTTATTGGGCTATTCGCCGATTCTGATGTTGTTTTCTTTTTCGCACTTCTTAATGTTCAGGTCCCAGTCAATTACGTTTAACCTGTGCAGGAGTTCTCGTCGCGTTTTTGCGTCCTGTTGCTTGAACCAGCGACATGTCGCGTCTTCCCAGTTAAATGCCTTTGATAGCAGGTATTCGCTGATGTCGTCGGTCTGTGTGTGTCTCGTGGTTTGATTTGCTTTAATCGGTGGTGTTTTTGCTCTCTGTCTTGGTGCTGGTGTTGGGAATGTTATTGTTTGTCCGTCTTTGTTTTTAGGTTCGGTGTCCATGGGTCCTTTTGGTTTGTTTTTGGTTTTTGGTATCGTGCCCGTTGGTTTGCTTAGTGTTGCCGTTCCCATTTTGTTTTCTGCTGCGGCAGGGTACAATGTCACCGGGGGTGCCTTTCCACGGTAGATGGTGACGGGTACCGGTTTCAGCTTAAGTGGTTGTGTTCTGCCAGGTGTGGTTTTTTCCGTTATTGTATTCTGTTGTTTGGATATTTGTGGCTTGGTCGGTGTTATTTTTATGTTGTGTACTCCCCGTTCTATTGGTTCGGTTTTGTTTGTTGTTTTTATTGTTGGTACCGGTGGTGTAGCTTTATGTTTGGCCAGATAAGCAGCGCATTTCTCGATGTGGACAATCATTCGCCCTACTGGGAAGATGATTCCGCACAAGGGACAGGGTGCATCCTTTGCCTTGCATGTAGCCATTTTTAGTGCCAGTTGTTGCAGGCATACCTGCAGGTGTTTCGAGCTCAGCGTTGGTTCAACCTCCACCTTGCAAAGCGGGCACGTTATTTTTGCGGCCATCGTTTGTCTTGTTGTTGCGTCTTGCGTCCGTCTGTTGTTATCTGTGAGTGAATTGAAATTGTTGTGTGCATGTTTTTTTTTTTTTTTTTTTAATAGCTTTCCGAAAGCGTTGAAGCCATGCTGCGGCGTGCATCCATTCTGTCTTAGTTTCATTCTGTTCATTCAGTCGTTCCGTCTTCATTCATTGCTTAAGCCTAATGAATCGGTGTGTGAGGAACATGCTGTAGGGGGCGTTTACATGATGGTATTGTGTGGGTAATATGTTATGGCACGTGCCGGTCTATGTTCGACTTCGAGTGGGGGTTCGGTTACTATTGCAACATCTCTGTAACGGGTTATTGGTACGACTGCTCTTTCGACGAGTTCTATTGGTTGCTGATGCGCTTGTGTGGTTTGTTCTGCTCTCTCGTTAGGTTGCCCTTGATTTCCAAATCTAATACTTTGTTTCCCTGCCATGCACGTTATTAAGTTAATGATTTTTGACATTTTTCCAAACAATGAGAATTTCCAACAAATTCCCAACAAAACGAGGATTGATCCAAGTGATATTCCTGAGTACTTTAGAAAAGATTCAAGTAACGACAGTCTATTACTCAAGCGATGTGTTTTTGTTATTTCCTTAGCCTTTGCGATCACGGTTTTTAAAGCTACTTCGTTTTTTGCAAGATCGTCATGAACAGTGTTCGGTTCCAGTGACAATGTGAATGCCTCTGTTTCAGCCAGAATTTCCGTTATGTTTAAACTATCTATGGTTTTGACTGCGTTTTCTATCATTTGCGTAATGTTCAATACTAGAGTGTGTGAGAAATTCGCTTGAATTGGTGTTGATATTTCCACTGATGGTGTTAGTTGGATTGCTCTACTTTTTGCTTGGCATTTAGGGCTAAGTTGCAAAATTCCGGTGTTCTTGATTGTTCTGATTTTTTATTCAAGGTTACTGCAGGTGATATATAAACTTTCCGGTTTCGGTGCGGCATACAGCCATGCGTTAGTGTTGCTAACTCGGGCCCAATAGGTTTGTTTAAGAGTTTTTAATCGGATGTCGCAGGTTTCTAAATTAAAAAATTGGGGGTTAGTTAGTAATTGTACTTCGCATTCGGTTTGATCGGTGATGCGCTGTACTGGGGCGATTTGTTCGCACACGTAGTTGGTCATTGCGAGCTTACATTCGTCTAGACTCTGTAGATTGAAATAGGTTTCGAAGTCGTTTGATACAGCTGTATATTGGGTGGTAGGTTTAATGAATGCAAATCGTGAGTTATTATAACTGGTGACTTGACGTACTGGGACCGCCGTGTGGTGGTATAGTTTATATGCTGTTAGGTCTAGCAACGGTATTTTAATTACGTAGATCAATTTTTCTCCGTTATGGAACACGCTTAGTTTGGTTAGTTCCATCAGTTCCGGTACATGTTTAGTATCCAATGGGATAGGGAATTCTGTGTTGGGTGAGGATTTCCTAACTGCCTCGGCGCTGAGTAATATTTTCTTGCTTGACAAAAGCTGAGGGTGCATTTGCCCGGCCTTTGCAAAGAGAATTGCATTGATCAGTGTGTCGATGTCAAGTTCCAGTTCTGTTAGGTTTTCCTCTATTTGGGTTGTGAATTGTATTGCTATTGTATTTAGTTCGATAGTGTGTATCTCGGCACCAATCGCTACCTGGACGCTGTTGAATCTTTGCGTTTCTTTACGCAGTGCTACTGCTAATGACGTTATTTGTTTTTGCATTGTATTAAATCCTGATCTTATGATATGTGTTTGGTTTTCTACGATTTCTGCTAGTTCAATTGTGTTGTTTCCTAGTGCTTCGATTTGTTCGTTGATTCGTTCAGCATCGTCGTTATCCATGGTACCGAAAAGTACCTTATTTATTTTCCCTATAAAATTGAATGGCGCGCGTTTTTTACGTTTGTTCGTGAGATTAGTTTTTATGGCTGGTATTAATTCGTTCAGAATTCGCTCCGTGTTTTCCAGGGTATCCAGTCGAGACAGCATTGCTGACAGCTGTCCTTTTATAAGGCAACGTGTTCCCAGCGTGGAGCAAAACTGAACTGTTGCCATTATGTTCTTTTGTATTTGTAGTCTTCTGTCTGTGAGTCCATGGGTGTTGATGTACGTGATTAGCGTCCATGTCGTGTGGTATAAGCGGAGTTTTCCCAGTGGTTCGGAGTATAGTCCTGGATTTCTCGTCAGTGGTATAATTTCTACTGGATCGTCGGTGGTTAGAGCGGCCGTATGGCATCTGCAACATACGCCGTTTTAATGTCATCTACGTGTACCACTTTTGATTTTTTCTCAGAGATTTGTAATTCTATGTTGTTTCTGTCTAATACTCGGAGGATTTTATATGGGCCTAAATAGTTACTATCGAGTTTGCCTTTCCTAGCTTTGTTTTCGAGCCATACCATTTGTTCGGGTTGGAAACTTTTTGTTTGCGTTTTCCTGTCGTAATAGTGTTTTGTCTTTTGCTTAAATCGAACTTGATTTTCAAACGCCAATTGCTGGATGTCCTTCAGGTTTTGTACCACTTGGTTCAGATAGTCATTATAAGTAACTACCTTTTCCGGTGGCGGAAACTCTGAGGGTGTTCTGGCTGTTCTACCAAATACGAGCTCGAAGGGTGTGTAGCCTGTGGTTTCGTGCACGCTTGTATTGTACGACATTGTCGCAAAGGGCAGTAACTCGTCCCAATCACGATGTTTACTGATGAAATGTTTGAGATATTCTATCAGTCCGTGATGGCTACGTTCCAGAGCCCCATTGGACTGTGGATGGTAGGCTGATGTTTTGTATCGTTGAATTTGGAATAACTTCGCAAATTCTTCGAAAGTTTCGGACATGAAGTTACTGCCCTGGTCCGACAATATAGCGCGAGGAGCGCCGAATGTTGATATCAGAGTCGTACAAAGCGCTTTCGCAACGTCGATAGTCGTTTGATTTTTTAATGGGACCGCAATACTAAATTTGCTAAAAAGATCGAGTATTGTCAATATATACGTGAAACCGTTTCTTGTTTCGCGTAAAGGTCCAACTATGTCGATTGCAACTTTGTCGAAAGGTACGAATGGAGAGAGGGTGATGATCATTGGGGCTTTGCTTTTGACGCGTACCAGCTTGTTTTTCTGGCAATCGAAGCAGTATCTGATGAAGTTCCGAACGTCGTTCTTTAGACCCTTCCAGTAATACTGTGAGAGTATACGTTCGTACGTTTTTGATACTCCTTTATGGCCTCCAATTGTTGATCCGTGCAATTCCTTCATGATGTTCTGTCTGATTTCGGGTGGTGGGATCGTTAACAAACCCTCGCAAATAGTGAACTCTATTCGCCATTTGTTTGTAAGTGTTCTTAACTGGGTCTTGATGTTTGCCCACAATGTCGCATCGATGATTTTTGGATCTTTTGACATTGTGCAGGATTCCAGTTTCTCTTTTTCCAGAATTTCGACGAGTGCTTCTAAGCATTTATTCACCATGTGCATGTTTGTGGTGTCTGTGGATTTTGGTTTACAGACCATCCCGATGTAGCATGTTTCTCCTTGGCGCGTGACGAGCATGTTTCCGACCTGTGGGTTACACTTTAGCAGTGACTGCTGGTCGATTTTATTTTTTTCGGTTAATATTTCCGTGACCATGGTGTTCATCATACAGTCGGCTGCCAAAAAGTATGCTATGTTGTCTTTTTGTGCTAGAAGGTTAGATTGTGTGATTGCAATGTTATCATGTATAATCACATCTTCCGTTATCGTTGCGCTTCTAGTCGATGGTCGTGTTCCGGTGTGTGTTAGTCGCTTCCTATGGTAACTCGATGGTTCAAAAGGTGAGTCGCTGTCTGTATCGTCGGATTCCTCTCCTGATGACTTCTCCTGATTTTGTTTCGTAGGTAGGGTTGAAATGGAATTTTGGGGTTCCAGAGTAGGAGTTGGGTATGAGGGTTGCGGGTTTGCATAACTGTGAACTGGTATACTGGATGATGGTTGGTTGCAACGTCGGGATTCCCAATAATCATCGGTCATTTCGGGAGAGCATTGACCAGGGTTATCAGCTGGGATTTCCTTAGTTCTTCTGGATTCCCAATAATCATCCGTCATTTCGGGAGAGCATTGACCAGGGTCATCAGCTGGGGTTTCCTTAGTTCTTCTGGATTCCCAATAGTCATTCGTCATTTCGGGAGAGCATTGACCAGGGTCATCAGCTGGGGTTTCCTTAGTTCTTCTGGATTCCCAATAGTCATTCGTCATTTCGGGAGACAGATTTTCGGGATCGTTTAAACTTTTTGTAATGGGTTGATTTTTTTGTTGAGTATCCGGAAGTTTTGGTTTTCTATTTGCTATCCTTTCGCTGCCCCTGGTTGGTTCTTTTGGCGTCTTTTTTGTTTGTTTTTTTATCGGTTCGGGCAACCATTTCTCTGACTGCTGGCGTGTTGTTGTTTCCCGACACTCCAAGGGTGTGGGTGGTGAACGGAAGTTCGGTTGCACTGGTGTTCGTGCTCTAGCTTCCTCATTACCTTTCCCCACGTTATGCATTGAAGGTGACCTGAACGTTGGTTGCACCGGTGGTTCGTAGGTTTTATCGTCGCTGGCCAGTTCTCCGATATTTGTCGGCGGCGATTGATCATCTCGTTGTTGTAAGTCCTGTTCCTTTTGCATTGCCAGATCGGTTTTTTCCTTTTGTGTATCTTCTTCCTTCCGTATTTTTGGACTTTTTCTCTCTGTGTCAGGCGGGTCTCTCTGTCTTCTGCGCTCTGCACTTTTCACTCTAGTCTCGCTTTGTACGGTCGGTTTTTCCTCTTTATTCTTCTCTTTTTTACTCTTTTCTTCTTCATTGCTTTCTACATATTTCTCTGTTACTTTTTCTTTTCGTGTCCTTGATTTCTTGCGTGGTTCTCGCGTTTTCCTTTCATCCTCTGAAGTGTCCTTTTTACGTTTCCTTGTCGTCCTAGGGGGTTTCGGGGTGAGTTCATCTTCCGAAATTTCGGTTTGTGGTGTTTCGTCGTCAACCGTTGGATCTGCTCTGACGTCTGCACTCTCTTTCCTTTGTGTTGTGTCTATGTTTTTATTCTGCATTGAACCTTGTTGTGGCTGTTCGTTATCTGAATCGTTTTCGCGCTGTTTTTTTTTTTTTTATTTTTTTTTTCACTAACTTCACTTTTATTCCTCTTTTTTTTCAGTTCCAACACAATAACTTTGTTTTTTATTTTAACTCCGAGTAATTTTGAAAAATGTTTTTCTTTTAATAGATTTATGTGTGCGTGTTTAAGGTTCGTAGTCTTCTGACACCATGTAATAGTCGTCAGGTATGGTCGAGTGAGTGACTGAGAGTGAATGGGTATAAATGATTGAAGTCCGAATGAATGTATAATACTTTTATTATAATGAGCGTGAATGGAGGAGAGTGCACGTCACAACGGTTCGGGACTACGAGATGAACTGACTCAAGGGCCTGTCGGAAGTAGGGCCCTCACCTATTACTGCGCGCGACGCGGTATTCTTACGCGCTGATAAGACGGCCGCTGCCCGCACGAGACGCGTACAGCGGCTGGACCGTTGCCGTGAGAAAGCGGGCGGTCGCACGGAAGGTGCTGACGGCTCAAAGATTACTAAGAATTTAGATACGGTGTTAACTTGAGTTTCCTGTGCTAAAAATGCTATACGGGACCGTCACAGTCGCCATGTACGTCGATCGAAATGGTCATGGATGGTTCTTCGACAGCTACGGTCTCCCGCCAATCATCCCACAGCACCTCATACGGCTCCGAAGAAACTGCAAATTCTTCCGATGCAACACTATTCAACTTCAAGGTCCGGATTCGCAATGCTGCGGACAGTATTGCGTTATGTTTCTTCATTATATGTGTACTGGCCTCGGCATTAATAAGTTTAGAAATGTATTTTCAAATAATTTGTCAAGAAACGATTCAATAGTCTATGATTATTATAATGCATTCATCAATAATCGCAAATTTCAGTCGCAGGGTAAAACTTTCAGTATGGGGGCTGCCGTAGGTGGCAGCTACAAAATAAATAACTTTAGTGATAAGTGTTTGCATTGTATACAGGGCTGTTGGCCCCGTGCTCGTGTATTCTGAATATTATGCTTATAAAATAAAAATAAAAAATAAAAAATTCCGTTTTCTCTACCCACTCTGTTTCCCCGATACCACTCAAAAAATTTATTTCAGCAGATATTATATTTCTTCTTGGAATCGGTTTTCGGGCTGCTAAAAAAGCTGATTTCAACAGATATTATATTTCTTCTTCTTGGAATCGGATCTGTATCCCGATATCACAAAAGACACACGCCAGCAGATATTATATTTCTTCTTGGAATCGGTTTTCGGGCTGTTAAAAAGCTGATTTCAACAGATATTATATTTCTTCTTGTAATCGGATCTGTATCCCGATATCACAAAAAGACACACGCAGCCAGAGACCTTTTCGAGTTGCTGAAAAAGCTGATTTCAGCAGATATTATATTTCTTTTTGGGCTCGATGTGAGAAAGCGTCATGAATCGCGAATTACCTGCGGGGAAAGCGGAAACAGTGCTCATTCCCGAACAGACCTGTGGGAAGACATCAGTCGTGATCGAGCAGCTAAAGAAGTCTCGTGCAAGCTATCTGTCTCCGTTGACGTTAATGCAAAGGAAACGAATCGAGCTGAAAGTGCGCATAGAAAGACACTTGCACGATATTGCAAAATTAAAATCAGTGATACGTGCAAGATCAGAGTTTCGACGTGTGATACGACGGCTAGAAGAACTCAATCTCCATAATGGATCTTACGCAAATCAACAAAGTGGGCATGCTTGCGTCGTTTCAGCCAATCAAAAAACTATCCGAGTTGGCTCTCGAGAGAAACTACGGCGTCACTGACATAAGGTGTGTAAAAACATCATTTGGCCCGAGGAATACCATCGACATTGAGGAAACATTTACTTGCTACCTCCCAGCGAGATTCGCCAAGGCCTTCGAGGATGACGCCAATCTGCTGCACCAGATGACTGCTGCTGCGCATGAGAAAAAACTGCTCATGCAGTACTACGGGACAAGGTATAATAACCTGGAGTTCAAGCCCGTTCGCCCAACGGAGAGCTCATAGTTATTGAGTATGAGCTGCTGTGGTCAATCTTATTCTTGGGAGTTGGATAATTCAACATTACCGGGAGAAGAAGAAGAAGACGTTGCTCCAGTCAAAGCCGACAACATCCATAATAGTTATAATATATTATCGTGCTTGGCTCATGTACAAATAAATAACAGATTATCGATAAAATTGATTTATTTCTTCTTTTATACGATGCAAAATATACTCTCAACGCCTATCCCCTCTAGTTGCCTAAAATGTACACGTAGCAATATTTTAATCATAAACCTGGAGGGGATAGTCCATCATCCCGTCACCGGCGGTAGCAAAAATGTGCTCTTGGCACAGTTGCGTTCACGTTGTTGCAGAATGAACGGTTATTCGACGGCTGTACAGAAAGTAATACAAATAATCACGATTTGCATCGTTGAAAAATTATATCAGGAATTGGAGGAGGTGCAAACAGCGGTGGATGGAGAACGTTGGTCGCAACGCTGCACAGCAGGCGTTTCGATAATAAATTCCTATCTGGAATATTTGGATCCTTCGACGGTGTTTTATCAGGGAATAAGTGCACGGGTGGAATATTTGGAGGCTGTCCAGTTCCAGTTAGATTAAAAAATGAAGAGACGCATCCTGTTTCAATCTGCACGTGCAATATTGCTGACGATTGCTGCTGTGTGATAACAACTTCAGCGCAGCTCAGTCTTCTGCCGTCTGCTGAGAGCGTAAAACGTGTTCACGGGTTTCAACGACAATATGCACTGTCCACATCAGGTGTTTGATGTAACCGGTACAGATCTGGTGTTTGATATTCTGTATTTAAAAGATGTGAATGGTGAATTATTGCCGAAAGAGGTGTGTGTGGGTTCGGTGGATAAACCACAGCGTCGAATGCTGTGGATGGTCTCTCCACCTTATATCATCGAGGTATTGTCGCCCCGGATACGAAGAATAAATAATTGGCGGACTAAGTACATCCACGGTATACTCTGGCTGAGTGGCTGGCTGCATGATAATGGCGTCACGCTCACTGAACTGTATCAAGAATTACGCGAAATTGCGAAAAGTGTTGGCGAGCAATCTCGACTGTACGCGGTAGGTGAGCCGACTGTACAAATCTTAGAACAGGCCACAGGACGCAAAATCATAAACTTGAGCGAACGCGCCGATTGCCCATCACTCGATGTGCCGCCGTCGAAGACAGCAAAAGTGTGCTCGTGGCATTGTTTCCTACAGACGGAGTCCAGAAGCGCTCAGTGTGCTCTACGGAACGTTAAAACACTCCAGCGTTACCTTAACGCGGTCCCACTTCGAAGATCTTCTTCTTTTCGTTAACCCGTAAAGTGAATTATGTATTTGAAAAAATTGTCGAAGCTCAATGACACCGGTCGCGTACCGTCCCACCTACCATATAAAAGGATTGCGGAACTGGAACTTCAGAAGATATATAGAATCTCAAGAATGAGGATTGTCAACACCAAACACGGGAGACAAGTGATTGCCGATATAGGTTTGGATTTCAGTGTCTTCATGCCCCTAAGGGTTAGTTTCTTTCTGAACCATAATGACGAAGTGTTCGACGAGATAGCAGAACTTTGTGAAAAAAAGAGTGTAGGGCTGCGGTATTTGGGCTCCATATATAATCGTATTGAATTCATCGATCTAAACTGTGCATGAAACCTAACTTTACGAAATATGTAACTCTGTGCATAATAAAAAAAGCGGTGCACTATGGCGACAGCTCACACGCACATCCTCACACTCTCACACCTACAACCTCCAACACTCTGTGCTGGAGGAGTGGGGGTAAGAGTGGGGCTGCTGCGGAACCTATCCACTCTTACCCCCCACCATCACCTCGAACTACGCTCTCAACGGAGCTCGAGGAGTGGGGATAGGAGTGGGGATAGGAGTGGGGGTCGCCATAGTGCACCGCTAACTACTAATTTCAATTCAATTTCAATTCAATTCAATTTCAATTCAATTCAATTTCAATTCAATTCAATTTCAATTCAATTCAATTTCAATTCAATTCAATTTCAATTCAATTCAATTTCAATTCAATTCAATTTCAATTCAA